>ML805846.1:92014-127242 GCA_009831015.1 Picea engelmannii | reverse complement strand
GAGACTCATGGTGTTGATATGTTACAGAACTATACTCCACAAGGCATTGTAGTTGAAATTCTGATATGGGATCCACTGATTGGAGTGCTTGGTAGTTCAACGTTTGATGGAGTTGAGTTTCGAGTAGAGTGGTTACTCAGGGAATTGACTGAGATTCCTCGACCATTGATTATTCTACTCATCAGGAGCATGTGGGTGTCATGCGTGGTGAGCACTTGGAGATACCACATCTTGAGGGGATTCTACCTTGTCTCACATAGATGGATATGGGACCCCGATATCATATGTAGTTGGATTCATTTATTGCTTGAGGACTGTAATGTCCCCATTTTGGGACATTATAACTTTGCAGAGTGTTATGCCTACCAGAGTAGCCAGATAGGGGTGATAGAGAGTTCATGAGATATCGAGGGGTTTTATTGGGCCCGACTTGCATCGTTCATCATCAGGATCCATTCCGCACAACTTGGTTTTGGTTTCGTTGCATTCTGACGATTTCCGTAATTTTGAGTTATTATGGGTCATATCTTAATTAATTTCACTAAGAAGGTCATAATGGGCATATTACTTGGAGAAACATCTTAGTCTAATAGCTCATCGAAATTGGGAAGAAGAGCACTACAGGATAAGATGATGAGAAGTGACTTTCAGTGGCCGGAGAAGCCATAAGGATGGATAAATCACTTTTTAGAGGTAAAATGATTAATTAATTAATTAATTAAGTGATTTAATCAAGGAATAATAAAATAAAGTAAAAGTCACTTGGAGGGAAAAAGTCAACAACGAATTAGGGTTTCAGCAGTGAATTAGGGTTTTGGAAAGCTATAAGAGAAGAGTTAGCGACCTAATTCATATTATGCAGGTTATGACTTGTCATTGAGGAGAAGAGGTGCATCTCAGGAGAGATAGTTCAGTGGATTCCAGGAGGAAGACACCAGTGGCTGATTTTGGTGTTGAGAGACACAACCTAGTCACTGGGAAGATCATTCAGGTCTTCCATCATTCTTCAACAGCAGTTACACAGTGTTCAACGGCAAGGGCACATTCATCCAGAGTGAGGGCGCAACTTCTGAGAGGGTTTTTAGTCGACTTATCCCATCCAGGGAGAATTTTAAGATTTCTCTCCAACCCATTTGAGAGGAGGACAAGGCGTATATTTTGGCTCATTCCTCATCAGATTCTGATGGAGGAATCAACTGGGACACATTTTCCAGACTTGGACGTGCGACACTTTTGGCAGGCACATTTGGGGTTCCAGAGCGAGCATCAAACCATATTCAGGGAAACCCTTTCGACCCATTTTGTAGTAGACCAAGGCGATCATTTTGAGACATATCTCATCCGATTCCGATAGTGGAATCACTAGGACGCATTTTTCCAGAAGAAGAGGGGCGCATTCCCCTAGGGGTATCCATCCGAGGTCCAAATTCATTAGCAGAGGGGTCCGATAGATACCAGTACTAAGGACTAGAGTAGGGCGCATCATTTGGGTCAGTTTCCAGGCCATTCCAAGAAGTATAGCTCCCAGGGTGAACTTTCCAGACTTCCAGCAGTTACCGTCAAAGCTGCCATAGTCCCAGCACATCCATTGATTCCACAGTGCTCCCATATTCCGGGTATTATCTTTTAGTTGCTTATTTGTATTCTGGCTAAGATCCTTTATCTATTGATCTAGTCGAGTATTGTTAGTTTATTCAGCCGCATTCGACCATTTTGTAATCCATAGAGATATCATAATACAAACTTTGCAGTCCTTTGTCGCGTTTATTATTTGTATGATCATTTATATGCTGTAAACCTTTGATCCTACACATACATTAGCAGTGTTTCCTACACTAGCCAAGTCAGGAACATTACACTCTCGCTAGCCCAAGCGACCTCCCATGGAAGAAGAAAAGAGAGATGACAAAGCAGGAGATCCTTTCAAGACATTGCTCGAGGAAGCCCTCGTGCGACAAAGGAACGAGATGATGGACAACTTCACCAAGATCCTTCGAGGACTACTAATGGTGGCAACCGAGGCATCTTCAACAAGCAACCATTTCACAAGTGAGACACCCTTCAAGGTATAAGTCAATTTTGATATCCCCTTATTTAAAGGCCAGATTGATGCAGATGCTCTAGAAAAATGGTTGAATCTGCTAGAAGGTTATTACTGTATCCAAAAAAAATCCTACAGTGAAAGATCACCTTCGCGCTCCTTAAAGCCCTTCCCCATGTCAGAGCTTGGTGGGAAGGTTACTAGAAAAGGTACACCGCAAATGAATCTACACTATTTGGGAGAGAACCCACTTAGGCGGCCTATGTAGATGCCATAAAGGAGGAGTTCTACCCTGTCGGAAACTATGATGAACAATACATGAGATGGAAAACTCTGCGTCAGAAAAGAGACCAGATGGTGTCGGAGTACACCAACATCTTTCATTTCTTGTGCTCAAAGCCGAGTATCAAAGACTCTTAGCGACACTTGGTTATGAAGTACCGCAGTGGTCTACACAGGTACATCCAAACATAGATGGATTTCTTGGACATCTCCTCATCGAGAGTTTCTTAGTGATATGCAGTCAAAATTGAGCAGAAATTCAAGCAACAGAGCAAGTGGGAAAAGCATGGACAGAGCAAGGAAGTCCAACCTCAAGAGAGCCAGTCCTAGATGTAGGCAAAGAAGGGTATCGAGAAGTCTAAGAAAAACACCGGAAAGTGGTGTGAGTTCCACAATAGGCCTTGGCACAACACTGATGAATGTCTCTCAATACAATCATTGGTGTCTGAGCTCAAAGACAAAGAGTCGAACCTCGACTTGGACCCTGATTTAGAAAATAATAAAAGGAGACAGATCATTGATGCATAACCCACTGCTACTGTTGCAACTGCAAAAATCCAACTAAAAGAGGATCCCAAGGAGGGGGAATGACTCTTCCATTCATAGATGTGGGTGAAGGGGACCTCATTGCATTTTATTGTTGATAGCGGAAGCCAAAAGAACATCATTTCAATAGAGGCTGTCAAGCAGTTGGATTTGCCAACAACACCACACCCGCAACCATACAACATCGGGTGGCTTCGCCAGGGTCAAGATCTTCGTGTTAGCCAACAGTGTCGCTTGTCCTACGACATCAAGCCCTTCAAGGATGAGGTATTGTGTGATGTTGCCCCATTGAAAGTCTGTGATGTTCTATTAGGCCAACCATATATGTGGAGGCATCATGTTGTTTATGAGTCTTGACCCCGTAGCGTCATTGTTACTCTGGGGGGTCAACTATACCAGATACCAGAGGTAGTTCTGATTATTGTCCCATCAAAACAATGCCAAAGTAATCTCTCATTCTGTAAAGTTTAGCCTCTTCACAATCTAATCAGAAGGTGAACATAAGGACATTGCAACCACTGTAGCCTCGACCCAAGACCTTTCTATCCAACAGAAGCAGATCGACAAGATTGTAGACGAGTACTAAGATGTTCTTGCTGCACCTACGAGGTGCCTCCACACTGCCAAGTCAAGCACGGTTATAACACAACCCTTCATACTCTTCATGTTCATCTTCACTGACAGATTCCTCCCACACTTAGGTAGATCATGCAACTAGATTGGTTGAATGGATCCAACCCCTCCAGCAACAGGTTGATGACATCCTTCAACAAGCTAAGCAGGACAACTTCTTCAGCAAGGCAAGCAACGCACCAAGATTTAGATTTAGCAAAAGTCTCCTCGTCTCCCAAGGGAACTTGACGCAATGGGGACCATTACTTCCTAAGGGGGGAGGAATGATCCAGATGGATCTCAGCGGCCATCCACCTCTTCCACGGAATCACTATTTTGAGCCTATGGTTTTGATAAACCATGATATCCACCCTTTTGATGGGGAATGGAATGTAATGTCATCTTCATTTGTTAATTACAAACATCATTTAATGATTTCCTAGTGGTCTTATGTACATGCCTACACCATAGCATTAATGCACTGGATCCCATTAGAACTCCGCAGTTAAGCGTGCTCTAACTATTAAATTTAGTCCAATTTATCCCACATGCATCGTGGGAGTTATTCTCCTCTCACTCTCTCATATATAATTGAGGTGAAGGAGGCCCTTTAAGCATGCAATGGAGTGTGATGTAAAGTTTCTTGTGAATGAAGCGTAGCCAACATCTCTTTCTTTTTAGAGATAAGCTACCCCATTTTTCCAATTTGTGTTCTACAATGTTTTTCTATCTTATTCAGTAATAGAAGTTGGGTTTCACTATATTTCTATGTTCTCTTCTATATTTTTGTGTATTTCTTTGTTATATCTCGATTATATTTCTGCCTTCATGTTGTTCTCAAAATAATCCAGATCAATATATGTAGCTCGTCTTGGTTCCACGGGACACAATTGTGGCTTCAGGAACATCAATAAAACTAAAAAACTTACTTCTAACCCTTCTTTATCGCTCTTAGAGAAATCCCCCTACCCCAACACTGGCAAAAAGAGAGTTCGGCCTCCCGAAGGCCACAAATGGTGCACACAATGCAAGCAAATCTGATCTTTTCTGCAACACATGTGCATTCATCTGATCAACCTTTCAGTGACTTGAGTGGAAGTAATTGTGCGATTCCAATTAACTACCCACTTCTGCTCGCATTTGATATACCCTTCTCACCTCTTCGGGCATCATAGCCTTTAAATGTCGTGTTGTGTTATGAGCTTGTTGAACTGAATTAAATTGAAAACTACATTTGAGTATGTAGTGTCATGAGAGTGTTTTAGAACTGCATTCGTCTTAGAGCTCGTAGTAAAGTTATCGTGCCACTATGTTTTTACTTTTCAAATTGGTCTATTCAAAAATTTTGGGGTAATTCCTCTTCATTTTGGTAGGGTTTTTCTTGTTAAGATTATACCCAAGTAAACAATGCATTTCTATGCCAAGGAAACAATGTATGCTCAACATATAACACACTGTTGAAGTTAATTTGATTGATAAACTACAATAAATGAACCCCAGTGGATACAAAATTCACCTTGCAAAGTGTTTATTATGGTATAAACATCTGACGTTTTGCATAGTCGCAAACACCAAATTACAAATTTGTTTAACAATAGCCATCCTTGTATTGAGAAACAGTTTTAGCATAGATAGACATAGTGCATTGTTGAAGTTAAGCATAGACAAAGAAGAACAAAGCAAGACAAAAGGTTATTCTTTGGTTGGTTTTTCAAAACAAGACAAAAGGTTATGCGTTGGTTGGTTTTCCAAAATGAGACAAAGACAAACAAAAATGTTCCACCTACATCATATCAACATAATATCTTACCTACCCTTGTTGTAACACACCCAACCCCTAAATACCCTTTCTAGGGACGGGGCATCAAATTTTTGCTCGTTCAACTCATCTCAAATCATCTCTCCGAGGTCTTCATCCTCTTCTACTCGTCTGTATCTTTCTAACAACCGTTACCGGCTCAAAATTTGATCCATGTTTTGTAGATATAGCTTCCTGAAGTTATCTGGGCATTATTAGTTGGAGTCTTCAGCGTTCAGCACTAAACGCCCCCTTTCTTACTGCACGCATACTCCCCGACGTCCCGAAATCTCTCCACGTAGCCTTAGCCATTCAATGATCGATGTTTTATGTTTTTGATGTTTGGCTATCAACGATCAACGTTCTGTGTTTTCGACGATCGACGATCGACGTTGAACATTTCGACTTTCGACAATCAACGATCGACGTGGATTTCCCCTCTACTATACTATGACCCAAATCTTTTGAACTTCTGAAGTCCCAGACTCCTGGGGTTCCGGTCACATCACCAACCATGTTGGCTAGGCGGGCACGAACCAGAGGCTGACACGCGACGAGGGCCAGGGGTGACACATGTACTCACTAGGGGGTGACACGTGTCATGCTCTAATAGGCATGAGGGGTTTGTGAATCATCCATATCTCGATGACACATGGCACCTTACTTGCGGGTCCATGTCACCCTGGATGACATCAGTGAGACACATCAGCCCCCGACATACATCCTTCTAACTTCTTTCAAATCTCACGGTTGAGATTTGTCCACATAGACCCATAGATCCACGACTCCTATAACTTCACGACTCCGGGCTTTGGAGCTTACCAACTCCTCACATCGTGAATCCCCCGAAGAGCTAAGTCTCTGGACTCTCTAATCTAGTGCCACCTATCCTTATCCTATCAATGGTTGAGATTCACTTTGTCGTTCGTGACTTCAGAGGTTTTCACACTCTGAAGACTCTTGGCCAAATTCCTCCAGAGTACCAAGTCTCCGGACTATAGGATCTCCTGCCATGTGGCCTCTCATCCAACGGCTCTAGTCCAACGGGCGAATTTTGCCAGGGGACAAGTGGGGGCCACATGTCGCTCCACGACGCATTCCCAGTTGGTTGGGTAGTTAAGAGGGGTTCTCAATGGAGTCCTTAGATCGACGGTTGAGAGGGGTCCTGAAGGATCTAAGGATTCGACGGTCTACGTCACTTCATAAATTCGACATTCTACGTCCCTATATCTTCACATTGATATTTCCGAATACCCAAACTCCCGGATAACTGTTGATCTGTGGACACGCGTCCCTCTATTCTCAACGGTACAGATTATCTTTGCGACTCCGACATTAAGGAGTTTCGATGCTAGATCACTCATATTCTCCCGAAGTGGAACTTCGTCGAAGTACTTAATGCTACCCTTCCTAAGTTCGATCTAACAGTTGAGAGAGATCTCCACTGGATCCCTAGATCTACGACCCTCATCAATTCACGAATCCAACCTTCGATTATTTTCGAGGGTTGTGGAATCATAAGTCCCAAAGTCCCAAAGCCAAAGTAGCTTCACTCCTTTCGGGCTTGGCGAGGGGTTTCCAACCCTGGGTCATATGGGATCATATTTGGATTATGGGCTACACTCAACTCTTAGTCGAGACTTGATTAAGGCCATGGGTATAAGCCCTCGGTCACATGGGTGGAGGATCTGAAGGAACACCCTTCTCCCATAGAATTGAACTTGACATTCCCGCTACGATAAACTCAAAAGGTCGGCAGAACTTAAACATTTCAGTTAATCCTACCCCGACTCTCCTGCGGATTCACATCCCATAACTCTCTAGTAGATAACTGAGGTAAATCGAAAACCGAGTAAAAATAACACTTTACAAAATCAAAATGAGTATTCCTAATAACTTTTCAAACACTGCAAGACTTAACCATAAACACAAACATTCAATCATCGCAGCCAATATATTACACAGAGTATGAAAATACTTATCAGAACTGGAAAAGGTGAAGCGAATGTTGAAAGGAGTGCATGTTTCCACCCAACCATAGGCACAACCACTCATGTTGGATTTACCGTTGGCCACCCCCGAGCTAGACCATGATGCTCTGAGAGAGTTTCTTTCTCCTTGCTCCACGATAGTCAGGGATGGAGGTTACTCTCCTCCTCCCACATGATCTTGGCAACCAGATTCCTCTACACCAAGAAAGGAGGTATGTGCGAGCACTTCCTTAGTCACTCGTCAAACTTGTTTATCAGCTTGTAGATATACCCTTCCCAAGGTTTCTTACTGCTAAAACAAGCTTGCTTCTCATCTTTTCTCTCAACTCCAGAGTCGAAGCATGCTCACTTTTCTTGTGGAGATTGTTTTCTCTACTCTGCTTCTTGCAGATTTGTCTATGTCCTTCGAATTACTTCCTTTCTTTCCTTCCTCGACAAGGTTGCGTGGCTCGAAATTCTCAACTTGTGGTTATGTCTGGAAGCCTTGCAGATGGGTACCCTGCCCCATCTCCTCATTAACTCTTAAGGATGGACTTCCAACTACCAACTTGACTGGTAATTCATTTCTGGGTTAGAGGTCCGTTGAGCAATTACACCCAGTAGGTATTGGTTTGGTGAGGGTCATCTCAACCATTCTTGGTTTCCCTCGCCATCTCTCTCATAGCATCCATGGTCTATCTTGGAAAACTCCCCCCCTTTCAACAGTTGTGCAACACATATCCAATTTCTATTAATAACATAAAATTCATACATTGACCCTTTTATACAATGGTTCATCAAATCAAACATTCACACATATTTAGTCTGCCATAGTCTCTTGGCCAGTTATAATTATATTTACAAACTGGGGGAAACAGGGGTATTACACTTGTTAACATTGCATTTATATGCATGCTAAGAAGCAAGTGACAAGAAAAGAAATTAGATAGCTTTATACTCAAATGGACTAATGATTTTTATCAAAACAATTAAGATAAAGTTTTACCCTAAACTTTGGAACAATGTATTGGGTTTGATTAGAATCACCCAATTATGCTTAGAATGCAAGTCTATTGGATAGTTACAAGATTCACAAGGGCATTGGAACCATTGTCATTCCTAACACACTTATATTATGTTATCTACAATTTTATAAAACACAATTATCTTTTGAGGGATCACATTTTTATGGCTCATGTGATTTCACTTGATGGAAAAAAGGAAATTCGTTGACATGTTATCATATTCCCATGAAAAGTGTCTATTTAAAACATAATTAGAATCAAGTTAGTGAATTCCATGCTTAGAAGAATTTGAACTCTTAAATTTTTGAAGACTGCAAAAATCTTTTATGAAGATCTAGAAGAACCACGGTCACCTGATGACATTCATAATAAGCCATTTGGAAATCGACCATTATTTTGTGCAACATCGGTTCGGATCTATATGCTCTCTTTCTCCCATAACTATGTCAGGATCATTAAACATCGGGTGGATCTATCATCATATGTTGGGTTGAAGTGTTTAATACTTTGTCTGGCCATTTTGATCCAGATACTCAATCTCATTTCTCAGTGGAAAAATATTCAATTAGGACCAGTTAGGATCAATTGGGGTCAACTCAATAATGGCCCTAATAACCCAACATGAGCCCCGTGAGAGTAATAATATTATGTCAATGAGAATGCCAAGCTTATTTTCATCGTTCCATGGCCATGCCAATTGCCTTCTCTCTATAGAAACGTTTTAGGTTTCTCAYGGAGATCATAAGCTAAAACAACAACATAGGATGGACCAATTAGTGTATGTGCAAACCATCATGTTAGATTTGTCCATGTCATCGATTAAATTCTAAGCTTGTTCGAAGCTTACCTCGACTCTCAAAAGATAAAAAAAATAAATTCACTTTAACCAGTCAAAACAAGTTGAACATACTACATTGTTTATGAAATATAAAAACCCYAGGAAAAGTGAGTAGGTATGTTCTTGGCCTGTGTGTCACATAATCAATTCCCATTTGAAGCATGTGTTTCTTCAAATGGGTGTTCCAGTAATTCTTGATTTCATTGTCAGTCCTCCCAGGCAGATGCTCAACTATTGTAGACCACCGATAAATTTTTTAAGAAGGTATAAATAAGAGATCACTCATTAGCTCACTTTATGTATTCATATATGGACATGATTGACCTGTGAGTGTTGATTATCTCCCATCAAGAGGAAGAAACCTATGAAGCAATGCATCCACTATCAACTCATTTCTAGAACCATTTTTTCCTCTCTCTCTTCAGATCATCTGAAAGAAAGGATTAATTAACTTATAACTAAAGCCAATGAAATATATTATATAGCCATGTTGTTGTAAGCTATGAGGTCAAGACCATACAAAATAAAATGTGACTCAACACCGTGAGATACCAGGTAAAATTGGTTGAGATTCAATTTTTAGTTACATCAAGAGTTTCTAGTTTCTACTCTTTATTAGAATATATTCTTTAGTGATTTTTCCCACTGGAAAATGATAGGTCATGTGTTACTGGTCTATAAATGATTGTTTGGTGCCTTTGATATGACACTATACAAAAAGATGAATTTGCATCTTGTTTTTCTAGGTTTTCCCACCAGCTTTGAATGTGATTGATTACACCTAAGGACTGTATTGGATTAGTGAATTCATTGACATTTTTAACAGTCAACAATTCACATACCACTTAGACTGAATTAATCTCTCAATGTTTGATTAGAGCTAGGTATGATCATTTGGTAACTTCACAATACAACACACATTCCTTGAAATAATTCCTTGTTAGCAGTACTAAGACAACCAACCATACATTACTGAAATAGTATCATAAGCCTTGCTTGAATTTTTGAATCAAAGCTCCCAAGACCTATTGTTATGTACTAAGGATGGTTTTATCTCTATGCTTTTATGGAATACAAATTATAGAACTTTCAACTATGGTAAAATTCAGAGCCAAATTTCCAATTTTCTACAGGCTAGTTGTGTTTTTTTATTTGGAAATGAAGTATTTGGATCCATTAGGCCAATAGGGAGAACATAAAGTGTTTTTATTTATTTATATATATATATGAATTATTTGGATCCATTGGGCCAATATGGAGAACATGAAATGTTTTTAGTTGTTGTATACCCACTCTTCTTATACAAATTGTGTCTACAATGCCATCTAATCTGGATAGTGGGTGGATATTTTGAAGTCTAATGTGGTTAGGAAAATATGCTTTTGTATGCAAAGTATGTTGATGAAAATCAGTTGAATGCTTTAGGATTTTATCATTTTTAATTGTATTAGAAGGCTTAAAATGCAAATATTGTTAATGCATGAAAAATTTGCTTAATGTGTTTATACATTGCTTGTAGGCATTGATACAAAATGAGTAATCAAGGTAAAAAATGGAAGACTATCATGGGCCTTGAGGTGCAAGACCCTAAAGACAAGATCACATTTTCTGGTAAAGATTTAGTTTGGTCTGAAGTATATCCAATGAACATGAGCATTGATCGAATTGGAAAAATCCCTTCAAAAGAGTTCCTAACTTTATTAGAGGGGAGGAAATGAATCCAGAAGCCCCATGTACTTTCATTCACTGACAAAACAAACCTCCAAAATCAACGGCTAGTGTTGCTTTACGATATGAGTTGTAAGTTCCTATGAAATGCATTGTTTACATGTTAATAATACGAGTATTTTATCATTTCTTGTATGTATTGATGTTTCAAACATTGTTATGCAGTGATGCTTGCTCATATGGCCCAGAGGAAAAGAGAGGAAAGCATACAAAGAAATGAAGGACATTGTTTGTCAAGAATAGGGGCTGTCAGTGACACTTCATTGTAAAGATTATGGTTCAAAACCCTGACATAGCAATTTTGACATATAATGTGTATGCCCATGAAGATGGGGAATGATGGCCTTGTCATGACCAACATGATACTTTGGCTGAGGCTAGGTCCATGCATAAGCCAAGGCTTCCAAGAGACATGATTTCTTATGTATAAAGTTGTTATTTTTTGGAAGTGCCAATTGATTAAATTTGTAAAATGCATATAAAGAAACATGTTGATATGGATGCCACAGCTTGGGAAAGAGATTTTTTCTTGAGCAGGAAAGATGTTGTCAACATCTACAATCGTTTGATGAAGGAAAATTACCAATTGCACAAAAATGATGAATTGAGTGTGAACCTTTGGTATAAAAAACAAAAAGATGATTTTTTCTTTTACCAAAAGCCCAATGGTGAAGAGGTCCCTTTCATAGATAGAATTCAAATGCCATGGATGTTGGAGACCATGGTCAAGATATCTCACAATAGCTTAATAGCCATGGATTCAACATTCAATACAAATAAATATGGGGTAATTATGTTTCCAATGATTGATTTATTATGCTCATTTGATTTGTAGTGATTAAAGATTATTGATGACTTAAACTTGAGTACATATGTTCTTTGAATATGACAGTATCAAGTGTACACACTCGTGGCTCTTGATGAACAACAAACTGGGGTGCCAGTTGCATGGGTGGTGGCATCACAAAATACATGACATGATATTGCACTATGGTTGGAGCACCTTATGCATATGTGTTACCAATTTCGTCCCGATTAGAAAGTCAATGCCTTCATAGTTGATGATGCATTGACGAAAATCGTTGCTTTAAGGTAACTTCGATCTTGTTATTCTACATTTTAATTTGTATTTATTCTAAGAATGCCACACTAAATATGAATTGAATTTGGCAGGAGGATCACAAGGTGTGAAGTGATCTTATGTATTTGGCATGTACCACGGGCATGACAAAAAAATGTGAACCCGTTGGCTAGTAGTCCAGAAAAATCAAATGAGATGTTCAATGAGTTAGGTATTATCATGAAAAATTGTTCCAATGATGAAGTGACAGATGCAATCAATGGATTTTTCAGCAAATTCGCAAATGAAGAGAATTTCTTGGACTATTTCAACAAGAATTGGGTTGTTGGTGATAAGATTCATAAGTGCATATACTTTTGTTTGTATTTCTATTTTATGTTTCATAAAGATGATATCTTCACTAACCCAATTTTTTATATGTAGAGATGTGGGTAAAAGGCTGCAAAGATTTTCCTCATGCAAATAAGGAGACAAATAATGTTATTGAGTCATATCATTGTTACTTGAAGACCAAATTTATGTCAGATCGAAGAAAAAAATGTGCTCGTAGGATGGATTGGTTGTTGTATATCCTCCTAATAAATGTTGAACCCTATTATTGGTTCCAGGAAATTTTGAAAAAAAAGGGATATTTCAATAACTATAGGAAAGATAAACAACTTGAATCATCAATGGAAAAGGAAAGAAGAATTTTAGATAGTGATTGTTGTCCTCATGAGAGAATATCTCATGCCTATTGGGTGAGGAGTCAAGCTAAGTGTGATAAGAAATATCTTGTCACCTGGTATCGCACAAATTTTATAGCTTGTTATTGGCCATGGTCTATTTGTGGCAACATTTGCAAGCATGCCATAAAGGTGAATTGGTTGTATTGCCCCTTAAGGGATTCAAATTCATTACTATATCATGATGAAATACCCAATTCATTCAATGACCCTCATGAGATAAGCATAGAGGCACTAAACCTTGATGTAGATGCCAACAAATCTATTATGGCCAATGACAATGTTGATCTAGATGTTGAGGGACTTCAGATGGATAAAGAGGAGTTGTTTGGCTACTTAAAGTTGCTTTTAAACAATCCTCCCTCTACTTTGAACAAGACCGAACAATTGGTTGGTTCGGTTAAAAAAATGTTGGATGAAGCCAACAATCTTCATATTATGGATTATGGCTTCACCCTTGGGTTGGGTGCTTTTGAGTCATTTATGAAGAGGAAGAGTTTTATTAGCCCTAAAAAGAAGAACAAAAGAAGAAAACAAAGTGATGGATTGGAAATTGATTTGAATGTCCCTGCATCTGAATATGAACCATTTCAGTTTCAGTACCTCAACAAGCAAGGGCATCCTCGCTCCAACAATGCATCGTCTATAGTACCAGGTGAGTTTAATAGAGCAACGAGATCAATATGTTTAGATTAGTGTATATAGACATCACCATTTTTTAACGGAGTAGTGTACAAATTGTTTGTAGAGGTGCAACAGTCCATTACTGTGGCTTCATTCCAATGACATAGACAGATACTATGCCATTCTAGTTTTCCTACCATTCCAAGTACATTTGATTGGACTGGCAATTGATATAATTTATATTTTCATATGTGTATTACTTTACATGCCAATGTGGGTTTTATTACAGATATAGGAGCTTCTTCCAGAGTTTTTCCTCCCTTGGAACATGCTCGGCTGGTCAAAAACTCTCTAGTTGGTGATTTTATAGGTTTGTTGTGATATATTTTCTCTCAATTTGTTTTTATTAGTGTATTGGGTGTTGTTAATGTATTATTAATGTGTTGACTATGTTTATTCCAGGTAACTATAGTATGAGGGGAGAAGCATCCTCTTCTGCCATACAAATCTAATCACATGAGGGTTGCAGCTCCAGTATTGCCAAATTTTCGAAGACATACCTCATAATATCGAGTAATCCATTCTCTTGAAGGTGAACCCTCATATCTAGTATTTTTCAAATTTCCACAATATCTTAGTGCTTACCATGAAGACAATTTTTTTAAGGATTGAACCCATTGAAAATGAGCCTCGTTTCTAAGACTAGGATATTTATGAGAAATTATTATCAACCCAAAAATGTTGCAGAGCTAAAGCTCAAACAAGATGGTTTTACCTAAGTAGAGCTTAGATTTTGAGTGAATTTTCAAAAATTCCATGCTAGTGATGCCATCCCCCTTTTTCCATGCCTAGCAAAGGTGAAGTCTATGCTACATGGAAGTGACCCCTAATTTACAAAAAAAATGCTATGGAACTAACCCCTAATTCATAAGAATAATACACACGAAAAAAAAAACAAGTTCCAAATTAAACTTGTATCCACGTATAATAACACACAAACACAAAAATAAAACAACAAGTTTCATCTAGTTGCTCACCCAATTGTGGGATACCAAGATCCAATGACAATATGGATTCTATGTAAAATGTGGTAATTTAGTTTGATAGGCATAGTCTTAGTTTGAGAGGCATATTCACGAAACAAGTTTTTATTTCATTATGAATTGTATTTGTGATTTACTAGAGGTTTAACCAAGTAGCACTTCATTGTTTAAGGTTAAGGCATATATTTCATTTCAGTTATTTGTGCATAAATTGCAGGTAGAGGATGAAAAATATGTTCTCCAGCCAATGGACTATCCAAGACCTCCAATTAATGCAATGCAAAAGATACAAGCAATATGTACATGCAAGATATTTGACAGAAATTGAACATCAATGTACTGAAAAAAATTGTCTTCCAATTTTTGTTGCTCATCTGATGGGGTTAGAAGAGATGTCCGACAATTGTTATTGGTAACAGGAAATATTGTTATGTTGTCAGGTTGTAGCAAGAACATTTTAGTGTTAGGTTATGCTGTCAAATTGTTGTGAGAACTTGGGTGACTTTCCCTCTTTCTCTCATTATTGAAGGAGGAATTATTGTTCATTAAAAGGCCAAAGACTTAAAAGAGCCCAAGAGAAGTAAAACTTATATGATGTAAAGTAAAAGGATTCAAATTCATTGTAGATAATTCATTCAAGGTGCTTCTCTAGTTTGAATTTACTTATTTTATATCAATTATCTTATGTGATGTCACCTCATCAAATTTTGTTTCAATTTAGAAGCTTTAAGAGTGATTCCAAAATATAAGTTGAGATTCCTTTTACAATTATTTTTATGTATGTGAATCTTTTCAACAAACTTTTTCAGTTTTCTATGCTACAAAATAAATTCAAGAACAAGAAAAGTATGAGACATGAATTTTGGACTAAAATCATAAATGCCACCTTCAAGTGGCATGGACTATGGCTTTGTTTCCAGTTTTTGTCTAGTTCCAGTTTGGTTTCAGTTTCTAGGGTTCACCAATTCAATGACCAGTCTAGTTCTAATAACATTGGATGAAACACACAAATATAAGTCTCCAAGGAATAACCAAGCCTAATAGAAAGATATTTTCCTTTGAAGAGTTTGTTTCACTTTTACTATTTCATCTATGACCTTGTTCAACATTAAAAAGGAATCTACCTTTTTAGTGCTATTATATGTTGGGTTCTCTCTAGAATCCTTTTATTGTAACGACACTATCTATGAAAAATAAACAATGAACATGGATTTGTTTTCCTCTCTATTGACATGACATTGGAAGTGTAGATTGTTTTCCTTGGAGATGTAGAAAAATGTACCAGATTTGCAACCAGTCTGGATTTATTCATGAGAAGGCTAGCTAACTAAGCATGTGTTTACAAAAAATGAAAAAGAGAAACTTATGAACTATCAATGATGTTAGACAAGATGGTGTTAATAAAGAAAAAATGTGATCACTGTGGCAACAAGAAGGGAAATATAAGATTGAAGGGATATATATATATATTTTACAGAAACTGAAAGATTTTTTATATATATATAAAGGCACGACCGAAGTCGTTGTTTACAAAGAAGGGGTGCTAGTTCAAGGAACCAACTACGAGGATTTATGGTAGCTTGCTACAAGGACCTGACCATAACAGACTGCTCCTGATATCCAGAAAAACAAGTTGTTCTAGATATTGATTACATTCGAAGATTACTAGACATAGCCATAATTACAAAATTTTGGAATTGTCTACAGTTATTATTGTTTCTTATCCTCTGGGCCTCGATCTTCTTCAGGAGGCATGTCCAGGGAAATGTTCAAGTCTGGCAGGACTAGGACAACTCTACTCCCGCACTCCTCGCTTTGGCTTTGTTTTGCAGAATCATGGGCTTTGGTTCCATGCAATTCTTCTAATTCTTCTAAAGAAATCAACCTCATCTTGGAGTTGGTTTATCAGGGCTCGATGTTGAGACAGAGTTTCCATCGTGAAGCTTAGAGTGGTGTTGTGAGAATCCAGTCTCAAGGCCAGATCTTGGGTGGTGATGAAATTGTCATCCACCATCTCCTCTTCTTAGTTTCCGTATTCTAGGCATTGATCCATTCTGACGGTTCCCCTGGCTGACATTTCTTTCCTAAGTTTTTTGGTGTGGTATGTGCTTGCGCTTCCAATGTTGTTGCTTGGGTATGAGTCTTTTGTGTGTCGCTGGGATCTAGGAGTTCTGTCAGTGGCCGCTTCTCTTCGGGCTGAATTGCTGCTTAAAGTACCCAATTCCAATTAGATCCTATTCCAATCTCCACACTTAGTTCCTCCTTGGTGGCATTTCCTGTTATGCTTTCTGGGAAAACCAATGTTATCGCTGCGTGCTTGAGTCGTGGCCCTTACCTCTTCTTTTTTTTCTCTGTAATGGATTTCTAAAATCTGGCTTGAATTTCCGGTGCGTATCCGTTCGCCGGATAGAATTTTTATTTCACAAAACTTCTTGTGGATGTAAAAATAATGAACCGACCTATGTCCTTCCTGTAATCCCCTTATGGCAACCATTCTTGAACGTGCGAAATGATGCCCATGAGATGAGGTGGATTGATCTTCCAGCATCCGCATGTTGTGGAGCCTTACTTCAATCTTTTCCCATTCTGTTATCTTGCGCGCCATTCATGGAGGGGTAAGGGGAAAGGTGAAAGTGCATGGTGGGAGTGACCTCATATGCAAGATCCCACCGGGGGTGAACCTCTTGTGGCACTGGATATCCATATTCGCAGGCTTTGACGTACCACTTCTCATGTTCCGAGATCTGGCTAAGTGCTCAGATCCCCCAGGTATGACAGGAGTTTGACATGAAGAGTTGTTGCATTGGAGAGCCACGTGTAGGTGGTTGCTGAGTGGAGTGCCAATGTGAGTGTACAGGGGAATTGGAGAGGCGTTAGGGGGGTGCTAGAAACTTAGTCCTACCCAAAACTTCCAAGTGACCTGTGCTTCTGCCTATGGCTCTATTAGCCTGCTCATCTGCGCTCCCGTTGTTGGCTGGTTGAACATGATAGAAGGTCGGGAGCATGGAAGAAAGTGTGTCCCTGGTTATATCGATGATTCTTTTCAAAATTGAGTTATTTGGGTTTATGCTTTTAATGAAGTATCTTATTATCGTCTTAGAGTCTCCTAGGATGATCAACTAGTTGATTTGACGATCCTTTGCTATTTGAGCCCCTTTGAGAGGTGCATAAGCCTTTGCTGAGTTATTGATGGTTTTGCCTAGATTCCATGAGTATGTTAGCAACCTTTGTTCTCTAGGGCTAAATAGAACCCCTCCCACACCTGCCTCCCATGGGTTCCCTTTAGAAGCGCCATCAAAACATAGAACATGACTCTTTTGAGTGTTTAGACAACTTTTGAACTCTTGAGGTGAGAACTGAAGTTGCCAGCATGAAGTCTTTTTTGGAAAACAGGTCAGGGGGACGTCCGAGAGGTTTAGTTTGGTTAACCAAGCTTCTTCTTCAGTTCTCAACGGATCCCCTGCTCGAAATGTTGTTTTCTTGGACGATAAATATTCCCTTAGTTGGCTGATTGCATTTATCACAACTACTTGGGGGGAGGTGTTTTTTTCTTTAAAAATTCTTTTGTTTCTTGCCAGCCAAATTTGCTAGCATACAAATTTTATCAAGGCCTTCTAGGCTTGACTTATATTTGGGTTCCTATGAAGCGATCATTTGTAATGTTTCCCCCATTTGCCAATCAGGCTTCTGCTACTTGTCGGCTTTGAGATCCGGGGGACTAATTCAAGGTAAATGTTGTTCATCACCTGATTAGTAAAATTGAAATTTAGGAACAAATGATCGGTGCTTTCCAAGCTATTGGCACACAGGGCACATCTAAACGGTCCCATATAGCCTCTTTTGTTTAGTTTTTCGCCTGTTAGGAGTTTAATATGAGCCAATTGCTAGCAGAAGATGTTTATTTTTGGAAGGTTGTTTGGGCTCCATATATCTTTCTAGATGGCAGATTTGGTTGGTATAACACAGTCTTCTAAGAGTTGTTTGTAGCCCATCTTCACTGTGTACCCTGCTTTCCCCCAGCTTCTGCTGTCCTTTTGACTGAGGCAGACTGGGGCATTTCCAGAGATCGCTAGAAGGAACTACTCAGTCTCGTCTCTTAGGAGGGGAGGGACCTCGCCCGAATTCCAACTTTCCCAAGTGCCATTCTTATGTTAGTTTGAAATATCATAGAGGGTGGATTTTCCAGTAGAGGACAACCAGAGCTTGAAATGGTTCAGAGAAGGAATGCTAGAGAGTACCCCCGTCTATGAGAAGTTATCCTCCTAAATATTGATTTCTTTTCCATTCCCTGGGCTCCAATTGAGGTGGGATTGAATTAGCGGTACAAAAGTCCTAATAATCTTCCAGATGGGGGAGCCTGATTGCCCAAGGTCTACTCCCTCCATGCATCTTTTTCTGACTTTTGATAGGTACTTATTGCATAGTTCTTTTTTCCACCATCTTTTTCACCTGTGATTACACGCCAAATTAGCTTGGTCCCAGTGCTAAGTTTATCCTTTCCAGGTCCCTAATGCTTAGCCCCCCCATTTTCTTTAGGGGTGCATGTAATAACCCAATTTACCATATGGAATTTTTTTTCATTATCCTTGCCTCCTTGCCAAAGAAATTTCCTTGTAATTTTGGCCATTTCTTTCTTGATTCCCATTGGAGCATAGAGGGTTGAAAATTGGAAGATTGGAAAGGAAGGTAATACTACTTTTATTAAGATGACCTTGCCTGCTGGATTTAGCCATGTGGCTCCCCAAATTTCAAATTGATCTTTAAGTTTTTGAAGAATCACCTGTCATGCCTCCCTGGGGAGGGATTTGATACTAATGGGAGTGCTTAGATACTTGAAGTATTTCCAGTCGGTCGTGAAGGAGAATTGGAGGATGTTGTCTATTCTAGCCATCGTTCCTACTTTTATGTTCCACTTGTAAATTTGACTTTTAAGTTTATTGATAAGTCCCCCCGAAGCTTGTTCCTACTGGTCCAGGACTAGTTTGAATCTTTTGGCCATTGTTTGAGAAGCTCCTCCAAGAAGTAGAGTGTCATCAGTGAATTGTGAGTTGTTTATCCTTCTGACGCCCCTAACAATTTTCAGTCCTGGAATATTTCTGGTGGATCTCTCTTGCTCTAGTCTTCTGTTTAGAGTTTCTGCCATAATAACATACAATAGAGGAGAGAGAGGGAATCCTTGTCTAAGACCTCTTGTGGCTTGAAAAAACTGAGCTGGGCAACCATTAATTAACGGTGCTATCCAAGGGGGAGAGATACAAGCCTTGATCCAGGATACGAAGGAGCTATGAAAGCCAAATTTGTTTAGCACATCAAAGAGGAATTCATGCTTCACTCGATCAAAGACATTTTCCATATCGATTTTGATTATCATTCCTTTTTCTTTGTTCGAAAGACTGGTGTGGATAGCTTCTTGGACCAGGATTATGTTGTCCCAAATTTGTCTTTTGGTCACAAATCCCCCTTGATTGGGGAGAATTATCCTTGGGAGGAGGTGTTTTATCCTGTTGGCTATAATTTTGGTGAGAATTTTGTAGAGGACATTGCAAAGAGAAATGGGACGAAAACGATCAAAAGTGTTTGCATTTTTAGCTTTGGGGATCAACGCAAGGAAAAAGGTATTGGTGGCTCCTCCTAGCTTGCAAGTAGATTGGACATATCTAATCATACAGAGCAGGTCCTTTCTAATGTTTTCCCAACAATTTCTGTAGAAGTGGGGAGTGAAACCATCTGGCCCGGGTATTGGAAAACAATTGTTCTAACTTCCACTTCTGTGACTACCTTGGTCAGTTCTTGATGATCCTGATCCGTTATCAATTGCGGGATCGGTTCCATGAACTGCATACTCTATTCTTTATTATCTTCTCCATCCTGGGTATGCAGATTTTTGAAATGAGAGGAGGATTCCTTTTTTATCTCTTCAAAGGAATTAATTACTTCTGCTATGGCTTTTTTAATTTCATCCACTGTGTTCTTGTGTTGTCTTTCTTTGGCCTGCTTATGAAAATACGAGGTATTTTTGTCTTCTGCTTGGAGCCACAAAGATCTGGATTTTAGTATCCATTCTTTTTTTCGTTGTGGAGTGCCTTTATGTAATTTTGAAAGTGATTTTTCTCCTGCTCAAGGTGTCTGGAATGTACTTGACTGTTTTCCATTACAATGTGTAGCTCTTATAAATTCTTTTTGTGTCTTTCTACTTCTTCCTTTGTGCTTTTGAAGGAAGCTTTGGCCCAGTCCTTTATTCATTTCTTTGTCTTTTTCATCTTTTGCTCCCAAATATAGACAGGGGTTCCGTCCCCCCAGGTAGACCAAATTGAGGAGACTAGGGGGAGGAAGTTCGACGAATCCAACCACAAAGGGTTGAATTTGAAAGGAATGGGGCCCAAATTTTTTGCTTTTACAAGAGAAAGTGCTATTGGTCGGTGGCCAGAGATGCCCCAAGTCACTATTTGGGAGGAGATGGAGAGTGGGTGGAAGAGAAGAGGGTTGTGGATGAGGAAACGGTCCAATCTGTCAGCTATTTGGTCCACCCCAGTCCTTTTGTTGCTCCAAGTATATTTCCCTTTGGAGGGCTGGACGTCAAATAGATCTAGTTCCAAGATCAAATCCTCCATATGTTCCTAGAACTGGTCCCTAATATAGGAACCTCCCCTTTTTTCCCCTTGGTGAAGTGTTGTGTTGAAATGCCCTGCTATCATGCATTTTTCTTGGGCACCTAAATCTCTAATTTTCATTAGCGTTTCCCAACATTCCCTATTTTCCTAGTGATTATTAGGCATATAAACATTGCAGATAGTGTATATAATACCTAATTGGAGGTGCTTTAGTTTTACCAATGTCCAGTGGGTTGATTCCACTATTTGTTCCTCCTTGTAGAGTTGAGTGTTCCACATTGTACAAATCCCTCCTAAGGCGCCTCTCACATTCAACATCGTTCCACTACTTGATTTCCATAGTTTCTTCATTTCTTGCAGGGCCTCATCACCCTGGAGTTTTGTCTCCTGGATTAAGAGGATATGGGGTTTTTCTATTCTAATTAACTTTCCCATGGCTTCTTATTTTTCTCGCTAGCCCAGGCCTCTACAATTCCAGAAGACTACCTTCATTACTTACTATTGTGCTTTGGTGCCCCTCCCTTCATGGGTTGAGACTACCCCTTTGTTTGTTGAGATTTTCCATTTTCCCCTTATTTTTTGAGGATTTCCTCCAATGTTTGTTGGGTTCGTAGTTCTTTGTCCTAGGTAGTCACTTTTTCCCTTCTTGTTTTATTTGTTCGCCTTCCTTCTTTCGTTGTTCGAGCATTCTTTGGGATTTCCAGATAAATTTCTTCTCCAGAGTCTTCTTGACTATCTTCCTCTTGAGCTTGGTGTATTTCCTGGAGTTGGGGGTCTGGATCCTCCAGGGGGGTCACGAGATCCACATCCTGATCTGGGATATTTTCTTCTGTATTTTCTTTAGAACTGATCAACTCTATTTCTAAATTTTCCAAGGGTTCATATTTGTTCTTACCACTTTCGACTTCATCATCAATTTGTATTGGGGATTTCCCTTTACTTGGCGAGGGAGGTATGGAATTGATTTTTCTCTCCTGTTGTTGGTTGCCTACTTGGTTCGTCGTTTTCTTTCTTTTTTCTTGTTGCCATTGATCAGATGCCTTGTTTTCTGGGTGTTCCTGGATCGCCTTAGGACAATTTTTGGTGAAGTGTCTGTATTCATGACATGATTTGCACTTAAAGGGGAGCTGTTCATAGTCCACAGTTTGTATGTAAGACTACCCATCCAAGGTGAGTTGGATTGCTTCTAGGAGCCCTTTTTCTAGGTCTACTTCTACACATAGCCTTTCATAAGATTGTAGCCCATCTCGTGGCTCGACTCGATCGATGAACCTTCCCATAACGTTGCCTATATTTTTTATTGTTTCATCATTCCAACAGTGGAGGGGCAAGAAGGGGAGCCTAACCCATACTTGAACCGCTGAGGGGATGTCATTCTCCGGACTGAAGTCTGGAGTCCATTTGTTCAGATATATCCCTTTGGTTCCCATAAAATATGGGCCATTCTTGAAGATCAAATCTTGATCTGCTTTATTTTCAAAGAGAAAAACGTAGAAGCCCTTACCACAAAATGTTGTAGAAAGTTTTCCTTTGATTGTTTTCTTCCAGTTCTACTCCAACCATTGAGCCATAGCTTTGGGGGACGACCAAAGTTCAGTAAAATGCCCTATTAGATCATTTTCAACAAGACAAAGTGCAAACCGATCTTGATGAGGGGGAGTGGACATAAAGTTTTGGTATCGCTTCCAGCCTTTTGACGAATTGGGACAGAGGGGCTCCATTGGCAACTTTAGAGTAGGAGGAGATCAACACTTCAAACGTTGCAAGGTCAGGCGACGACGGGGGTTGGGGGGGATCCCCCGAGCCCAAGGCCATGGCGACCAATGTCAGAAACCTTGGAATCTATTCCTAGGACGCGGTTTCAGACGAGAGCGTTACTTCACAATTCTAATACCAAAAATATTGTCAATTTGAAGGGATATTACTAACACTTGATATTCTAATCATTGCAATGCTTTTCTTAATTCCTCAATTTCCATTTTAAGTAGAATTCATCTTTAATTAAGAATAAGGTTCATACAATACTTTTTCTACATCCTTCATATGTGAAACAAGTTGTTATAATCAAACTATTTGTAAAACTATGCATGCTTATTATTGATTTTACATGGAAAAATGCTTCCTAATGCATAAATAATCCATCATATCACATTGTTTTTACTGATTTGAGTGCCCAAAGAGTTTTACCTCGTTGAAATAAAATTGAAAAGCATGAAAAGAATCCACAAGCTTCATTTTTCATCAATGTCTTCAAGTGGGATATATGGCTGGTCATTCACATCTACAGTTATTTGTTCATTATCTTCTAAAAGAGTAGCTTGTGCATCATTATCAGGTTCTTGAATCAATTTGTTGATAGAAATTGTACTTGTTCACTTCCTTTTGCATAAAATGACATGCTTAGTGATGCATGAACCAAAAACAGGACAAAGTAAGTCATGCGATTGTTGCTCCTTTAGAACTCTGGCCATCTCTTTTACCTTTCCTATGGATGTATCATTGTCAAGAGTCCTTTCCCAATGATCTGTCAGTTGCACCTCATCTCGTTCCCTTAATTCATCCATTGAATTTAACATGATAGTTTCATAGACACTTGGATAATTCTCATTAACCTTTGTCATGATTGTCTTTGCCATGGTCTGGATCACCTTCTCATATTTTACTAGCTCAACATCTTTACTTTCAAATTCAATTGCTTCACCTTATTTGTCCAAAAAATCCTTTCTTTCAGAACCTATAATGATGTATTTGATGTTACACAAATTAGATACATTGTTGGTAGCTTGACAACAAAATAGTAATCTTTTAGCCATACTCTATTGCAGAATTTTTATGGAGAGCATGTTTTTCAATTAAGTGTATATACATTGTTGTTGAGATGGGAAATGAGATTTTTCTGAATTTCAACACTATTTGATGATATTTGAATTTCTAAAATGCCAAACATTGATTATCAATAAAAAATTCTCACTTTGACTAGTTACAAGCATGCTTCCTTTTGAGGAATGAGAATATGCAAGTAGAATGCAATTTTTGCAAATCAAATAACATATTCCATATCATGTAGGAATTCTATATGGACTCCTCTGAATGAAACTATTAGAAGGCTTGAAGTACTGTCCCAAATGGAAGTTTATACAAGCTTAAGGTTCATATATGGATTGCACTCAGTGTTATTTTGGTTATATGAACCCTTACTTTCTATATACGTGAGAAACTTTTCATATTTCAGTATAATGGGTTGGATTCACATGGATGCACATGAATACTCGAAATCCAAACTTAAGCTTGCATCGTAGAACCAATGTAGTTATAATTTCCAACCACTTGATTAAATTGTAAAATTGAACTTTATCATGCCTTGCTCGGTTTTGAAACTCATGGTCACCTGATCCTATCAATTCCATGTATTAAATGGGGCCAAAACATGAAGTCATGTTTAAATACAAAAATTGCTTCTATGAAATGGCTAAAGCCTCAAACTCCCAAAACATCTTTGAAATATATTTGTTGTAAATTGTAGGTCTTTCCAATTGGAGTTGTCCAACCAAAGAGGTACATAAACCACTTATATATGGTCTAACAACCATATGCTCAAGAGCCAAAATCATCCCATGCTATAAATTATGATGCATGGAAATCCATGCTTAACCTTTCATGGCATAACAAATGTATCAACAATAACCAACCACTTGTTTAAATAGTGCAATTGAACTTTATCATGCATTTCCCAAGTTTGAAACTAATTGACATCCAATCCTATCAACCCACCAACGATAACCATATCTTTAACATAAACTGATATATATGGGGTTTGAGGCATTCTATAACACATTTTTGAACACAAGATTCAAATATAATGTGGTCAAAATCATTATTCTACCATGTTTGCAGTAAAACAAGGCCCAAAGAAGATAATGTAGGTGTGGAAAAGAGAGGTGCTAGCCTCATTTTTGAATACATTCAAGAAACATCATTTGTTTAAGTGTCATGGTTTGCTCTAGAAAATAAGGTAAAATAACAAAGAAAAAATATTTAGAACCTCAAAAACACTCATTTATTTAATCACGAACCATATTGATAAGTTTAGAATTATACAAAGCCTTGTCCAACCTTAACACCCTTACAAGAGACCTCAGTTATTACAATTTGAGGCAAATGTAGTAGAGTAATGGGTTCTTCTTTAGTGAAACAACCATGCCACTAGAGACACACCAACAATCATCACAAGAAAGCATCCACACATTGGGGATATATATCGATGTCCGTCGATGAATTTTGTTGGCATAGATGGTGGTACCAACTCATCTTTGACACCTTCACCTACAATTGACACTGCTCTCGACACTAGATCACTTGACATCCTCTTAATCTCCGCATGGTAATTTATGGTAAAACACTGAAATTGAGTAGAAACGATTCTTGCTTCTCTATTAAGAGGATTTAGATTACCTTTTAGAACTTGATAAATTCCTTTCATCTGATTACATATCAATTTTGAGTTGGTGAAGACTGCAATATCATTGGCAACGTATTTTTTTGCTGCTTTTAGCCCTTCAATAAGGGGAATATAATATGCTTCCTTATTTGTAGTCTTTCCATAAACTTCTCTCTTAGTTTGGATGACATGATTTAATGTCGTGTTGTGAAGGACATATGTAATAATTGCTTGACCCGAGTTTGGATAAGACACTTCAATGCATAATGTCTACTTTTGCACCATTCTATATGCCTCCAATTACCTAGAGAAAAGAAAACAACAAATTTTAATCAAGCATTTAGAAATAAACTTTTAACACTGATCAAGCTACAATACCCAAAATAAATGAAGATACAATAGAATAAGAAAACAAGACTTTCAAAGAGCAATTCATGTGAGTAATTTTGTTGTAACTATTATGTGGTTGGTTTTGTGGATGTTCCAGACTTGCATTCTACCTTTTGTAGTGTGTGGTGGATATCCATTCGGTTCTTTACATTCAAGATTTCAACAACGAAATTTTATGATTTTTATAGCAATGTAAGTTGGAGCATTCAATAATTACTTGTGCCATTTATTCACTCCGTGATATTTCTTAGGTATTTTCTGCTTATGATGGCCAACACCCATTGGGATTGCTACTGTAAGAAGTTCTACACTACATTACAATACAAAGGTAAGCTGAAGTTTTGTCATCTTCCCTCTTTTCTCCTCAAAATTTAATTCACTTTTATTATGTTTGTTATCATCCTCATTTTGTTTGTTTTGCGTGGTAGCTTGCTAGGGAATTTGAATATCATAAGCTTTGAAGCTTATTCCCTTGGATTTGTTTGGAATCACAAGGTTGTCATTTTATTTCAGATGGTCGTGGGTATAGTTATTGTGCTCTTTGGTGAAAATTATTACCAAAATGCTTTTCCAGTGCAATATTAACCCTAGATTTTTAAGCATTTGGTGTGAAATAGATTTTCCTAAATTGTTGCAGGGAACAAACAATTGTTGAACTGATAGCATCCATAGACATCCTTCATACATTACTTGTAAATTTTTTCCATTTGGGATCCATATATTATAGGTTTTAAATGTTTGCATCTTGAATAAACTAGATTACAATTGAGAATATGAAATATGTCTTGTATAAGGACTAATGAGTTTTATTCTTATTGCATATGAGGTTGCTAGATCACATAGATTGTAGTAAAATTGGTGTTTGTGGTAGGGGTATGTTGGCTCTCCTTAAAGCACTGTCATTGCAAAAAACGAAAAGATTCAAAAGAAAACAACTCCTTGAGGTTTAGAAACAAAATCAACCCTATACAAAACTATACCAACAACATGCTGCAACGAGCATGCACAATGCATGCTCGTCCAATTTCATCCTTCTTGTTGGTAGTCATCAGTAATAGTCCTTGTTTATTTTTTCTTAACAACTTATATTGTTGTTGGCAAGTTCGGTTGTATCTATGAGATTTTACAACAACCATCCCATGTTCAGTTGTAAGTGCATTCTTGTACTAAGTGTTAATGTCCCAAGAGTTTCAAATTTGATCCATAGTCGTGATATTTACTTGTTTTTATCAAATTCATGTATGGTGTTTTCCTTAGCTTACTCAACCTTGTTTCTACTATTAATTTTATGCTTTCTTATTATTGATACTATGTTATTTCAAGTTGGAACAAACCTCTTGAGACTCAAGCCGAGTATAATGAAACTTGTGGGCCACTTGCGTGACTGGAGATCACATGGATTGGAGTCTCATTTCACATGGTTGAAGGGGACTTGTGATGGTATGGGTATGGATATAAGAGTAACATGAATTGATCTATTTATAATGAATCTCACTAAAAATATTTCCGATGATATGCATTTTCTTTCAAGACAAAAATGATTAAAAATTCCCTTCGATGGTTTCCCTAGTTCACTACCATGATTTATAACCGATCTAACTGATTTAGTTGTTTTAGAAATTAGTGAAAATTTCTTTGTTGGCAATTTCCCCACTGGATTTTCTAGAGCCAATTTCACAAGACTATAACCTGAGGATATTCACATGTTTTCCTAGCTTGAGCATTTAGATTTTAGGAGGAATATTGTTAAAGGAAGTATTTTTATAGGGATAATGGAATCTCCTTGGCATTTTTATTCTCAAGTTTTATCTTTTGCTCGATATCTTGCATGATTGAATCTTCCTACTAGAACTCGTTGGCAAAGTATTTGACAGTGTCATCACACAAATTCAAACTGAAAATAACAAACATATCCCAATGATGATTGTAGGTGAGTTAGCCCTGTCACTTTCTAAACACTTCTCTATTTTGACTGGTGCGGGATGGTGATTTTCCAACCATAAGGTGGTGTTCCTAAGGTGATTTTCTCCGATTTTTTGTTTAATTCCTTTTTGAAATCTGTGTGTAAAATATGAAATAAACAATCAATTAAGGCTTCCCTTGAAGCACCCTTAGACACATGAGAATAAACAAAAGAGACATAAAATTCAAAGTAAATCTCTTAAAGACAACAATAGGAATAATAATCGTGGAACTGAACCTGCGCATGAGGAGAGGAAACATAACATAAGCGTGAGAGAATTCAAATCTAATATATAGGATCTGCGGGGTAGGGTAAAATGTAGAGGCAAGGGGTGGCGGTGCATTAAATTACGCCCACCAACTCCCCACAACCAACAAAGGGGCAGAGCCGTGACATACATGAGGTAATGGAGGAACGACATGCTAACGAATTTTGGAGGAAACAACAATGGTCGGAGATGGGTGTGCCAGAGATGGGACGGATACGGTGATCGAGAAATCCAAAACGTAGAATGTTTAGCTTACTCCGTTTAGAAAAGAAAACAAGACTTTCTAGAGGAAGTTTGGAGTTTAGATACCTTAGTTAACATTTGTTTTATTAGTTTTGAAAACTAATTTAAAGGATATAATATATTAATGAAAGAGAAAAGACTAAAGCTTTTTTTTTATGAAGTTTAGTTAGCTTACATAGTCATGTATTTTTCACTTTGAGAGAATTATTAACCTTAAGTTTATATAAATGACATTAACTTGACATGAATCACACTTAATTTATTTAGCGATAACTTATTCATTAGTGAAGCCCCTACAAAGGGTTTCCTAGTATCCACCTAGGATTAAATGACAAACTTATAAATGATAAATTGTATAGAGAAAACTTTCATTTTATTCTATTATTCTATTGAGTGTCTGGCATTAACAATAATAAGAATAATGATGTTACCAACCAACAAAAATGGCAAATTTACCTTTCTCAATAATACATGCATTATTGATGAAAAAACCACTATTTATGAAAACATTTTTTTTTGTATTTTTCCATACATTATTGGATTTCAACAAACTTGGGTTTGTCAAAAAAATCCGTCATTAAGTATCACATGATGCATTTGTTAATCATTATGTGTCACCTTGCCCTTGTCAATAAAACATGCACAATTTGTGCAAAACACAAATTGTTCATATATTGTTGGATTTCAACATACTTAGGTTTGTAAAAAAACACCTCATTAAGTATCATATGATGTAATTAAGAACTTGCGGAGTACACACCTAGTTTGAAGATTAAGAAGCTTGTATGTTAATGAATAGAGATTGTGGTTCTAGATAATAGGGGTTCATGTGAAAGTCAATAAGGAAAATATACAAAAACTTTAACACATTGATAATGATAAGGTGACTATACATATGCCGTAAAATGTTGACTTTCCTATTGAAAGAAGAGGAAATGATAATCAAGAAACAATTGACATCGAGATGATCACATGGAACTCATAGTACTAATGATCCTTTGTTGAGGTAGCTTGGGCTGGCAAACTTAGCCAAACTGATCGATGCACTAGATGGATGTTTTGATGATAATTCTTGCATAGATGTAATAATTGGTATTCGTGGTATAAAGCTAGTGGCTTGATTTTGCTACGAAACATGATAATAATGTTCATGGTATTTATTGCTTTGTCTGCATTATGTGTTGAGATAATTATTATGTTCACAATGTCATGCTATCTTAAGAAGCCCTATGGTATTTACATATGTTGTTATGTGGTTCCATTGATTATGTTGATGAAAGACTATGTCTTTGATAAATATGTGTTGAGGTTATATTTACTATGATAATATTTCTTGATGTGATGACATGATGTAATTGCATGGAAATATTTTATGATAAGGTGTTTTATGATGTTGTATTCTCGCGATGACATGCGAGAGTTATCATGTGGATTTTTTCTTTGAGATTTTGATATTATTATAACTAATGCATTGGTTGCATGTTGTGAGGTGATGATTGTCAGATTATCCACCAGTGGGTCGAGAGGGCCAATTTATTTGATAACTGAATGAGAGTCCATAACCACAAAGGAGAATATTTACAAGCAACATCTTATGGGTTGGGGACAACTCAATCAACTACTTATGTCATTAATCCTTATGCCTTGTATTGGAGTTGTGATGCTAAAGTCCAAAGAATGGCTAGAGTGTTGCTCGCTCGTGGAGTTGTGATGTCGAAGTTTAGAGAACGACTATAGTGTTTCTCATCAGTGGATTTGTGGTACTGAAATTTGATGCCCGGGGTTGTGTATCCGAGGGAGTATACAGAGCGAATTTTGGTCCAACCTTTCAAGATGCCTTGGTCTGGTGCCTTAGAAGCCTGATAGACCGAGCTGCATTGGTTTGATTCCTTAGAGCCCTGATAGACCAAGATGAGGTCTGGTGCCTTAGAGCCTTGATAAACCAAGATGAGGTTTGGTGCCTTAGAGCTATGATAGACTGAGAGGATTAAATCATGGTTCTGAAAGTTGGGAAGAATTGCTAGAGTGTTGCTCATGCTTCCTGGGAGCTTTCAATGCCTTCTATGGTTGGTGGCCTTATACTAGTTTAACATAGGGTGACGTGGAAGATACATAAGTTAACTTCGGGACAAAGTTCCTTGAAGAGGGGGAGTATGTCATGGCCCATATTATAATAATAATAATAATAATAATAATAATAAAGAAGTATAATAATTATCATAAAGGGATCATAATAAGTACTTAAAAACAAATATTTGTGCAAGAAAAGAAAAAAAAGGGTAAAATAAGTAAAGATAATTTATGGAAAAAAATTAAAAAATAAGATAAGTTTATGGGAAAAGAAAAAGTAAGATAAAGAAATAATTACATAATGACAAGTGGATCCTAGGGATCGATATCTTTATCATGCATGGATTCTATATAAGGATGAATAAGAAGGAGAAAGAGACATCTATCTTTTGCGTGGTCAATTTGAGAACAAGTGATGCACTAGCAAAAACCCCCAAAACCAAATCTAAAATCTCGAAGATTCTATAAAGTGCAATGTGGCAAGGAGAAGCGGTTTTACTTTGAATTTGTGTAAAACAAATAGGGTTTGTTGTTTTGAGAGATATTAACAATTTGGTTGAAGATAGATCAAATATTTTCATGATTTGATCATTGTGTATGTGTTCTATTATATGTAGCCTACAGACATTTGGAGAGGAAGCCAGTCAAAATGTAACCAGGTCGGGGCTAGCCAGGCCCTGTGGGCCTTACCATGTAATATTGAATCTGGTTTATATATATATATATATATGGTGTATTTCTGTATGCGTGAGTTCTATTCTCCAACTGATAAGTCCAATTCATTACATACTCGAAATTGTCTTCCTTAAACTTACAACAATTATCAACAACTAATCCCAAAACCTAGCGACTCTGACCAACCTAACTCGACTCAACCCAACCAACCAGCTCATGAACTAATGAATGAACAAACGAACAAACCCTTTTACAATTGTGTTCGGTCCTATATATAGCTGGGTTGTGTCTTCCTTCTTGGTTTGCATGCTTTCTTGTTATGTTGCAACAGTTTGTTGCTTCGCTGGCGTTGCGCTGACTTCCGCAACTACTTTCTATTGCTCTTTCTCTCGGCCTTTGATGGAGTTTGTGCAACTCGTGCTTTGTCAAAACTTGTGCGATTCCTTCTAAAAAACAAAGGGCCCAACATGTTGTTGAAATAAAGTTATTGTACTGTCAATGTGAGCACAAGTATAAAAATGTCGAACTTGATTTTTTTTTTTTTGTGATTGATAGCATATTTCCATTTCACTTCAGCTAGCATATATCTTTTTGTTTTTCAAAATATTTCCAAAAAATAAATCTGGTAATTTCATTAATCAAGCAAAACTAGTTAAATGAAGTACATATTACATATGCTCCATAGAGCCTGCATTAAAATGCAAGGAAGGTCCTGTATATTCTTTAAGATCATAGAAAAAGTGCTAATATCTTGAATCTATTATCCAATCATAATCCAAAAACTAGGCCCATGAGAACCTTGAACTACAACACCAAAGCACATGATAAAAAGTTTGACAAACACAACACAAGCAAAAATCAACAAGGAATGGGCACTGTATCCCTTCTATAACCAAAATCTCAAATGGGCATCAACAAATTTGATGATTTCTATATTAGTATGAACCAAGATCACTATGAAACTTTGCTTCTGATATTACTATAAACCAAGATCACACTGACCTGACAATGTTCCAACATTACTAGTTTTGGAAAAACCGGTCAACGTTTAACTTAATGGACTTTGGACAATGCAGAATTTGCAATATTATTAAAAATGCCTGATGGCTCTATTCAGAATAGAAATCCATTTTGACATCTCAAATGATGGACCTGATTTATTCACAATTGGGTACTTTGTATGAGGTTTTTCCTCATGCTTTTCATTCCCGGACTCAACAATCTTATGCGTGTGTAGTTCACTTTGCCATGGTAGTGGAAAACTTTATTCATATCTTGATTGCGTAACATGGATAAAAACATATCACACTGTTTCATTTCTTGTCAATGCATTATATGTAATTTTATTTTTTATTTTTTTGGGTTCAGCCGATCTGCAGTATCACATTATCCTCATTTAAGGTAAATTTTCTATGGATGCGGAAGTCACGTAGCATGTAGACCGTCTTTTCCTTTTTTTGAAGGTATATTTCATCAACCAATTCTTTCAACCCAGGAAGAACATCTTGCAATACAGGTTTTCTAATTGTACAATGTACAATTATGTTGTTGAGGGTTCAGATGACAACGTTAACGCAATGACTATATATGTAAGAGAATTTTGCAGCACATCGTATACAATCAATTGTACCATCATTTATGAACGCAGAGACAGAAGAAAGAAAATTTCAATTGGCACATACATGCTCAAAGGGGGTCGAGTAGGCATTTTATACAACTATAAGACCCTTAACTTGCACAGATGAACATAGTAGGTAATATGTTGAATAATATAATATATATGTGTACAACAAAAAAATGCCCAAATCTGTTGAAGGAATTTTTTTTTGTGTAAATCGTTCCTGGAGGTGTATATGTATATGTACAACAGTTGTGGAGCTAGTTATTTTCTTGAGATCCTATACTATGTTTGTTCGCAATTTTGTTAGAAATGTTGCTTGGGTTATGCAAAAGATCCTTTCTTTAACATCTATTTTGTTCGTTATATTTTTGAAAAACATAATTGGAAATTTCCCTTTATGCAATTGTTGTACCAATGAGGAAAATAAATCTGCATAGGTGTCGAACAATTGCAGCTGCACCATGGAACAATTTAATAGTTATCTAAGATGTCTGAGATATATAAGCATGTCAAAGCAAAGGACAAAAGAAAATTAAAGAAGAAAAAAAAAGGTTTGGAAAACAATACCATTTCCTTGTCATTATCCGAGTTTCCATCTTTTATATGGAGAATATGTTGCGAGTCAACTTTTCTTGCATATGTGACAGCTACACCAATGGTTCCAATTTGGTAAATGTTGTTGTTCTCTGCAAATTTGTTGATTGTTGTGTCCGGTACAAAATGATATTTTGAACAAACCGCAGAAACTTTTTCGACAACACTTGTTTGTGTGGTGAGAGTTATGTTTATCATGAGTTTTCGGAAGAACCACAATGTTCTTGATTATTCGTTGATGTTTCAGATCCATAATAGGAACCATCTTCAGGACAAAAAATCCTAAGAAAAATACAAGAGAGGATCAATAATTTGTATTTTTCTTAGGCTTTTCTGTCTTGAAGATGGTTCCTGTTATGGATCCGAAACGTTGATGAACAATCAAGAACACTGTGGTTCTTCCGAAAACTTATGATAAACAACACTTGTTTCATTGAGAAATATAATTTGATAACAATCACCATGGTCATATACTATTTTTGGTAATGTATTGAAATTTGTAATGGATATCCCATTACCTAGCAAGATCTTCTTTACATGTTTTTGGACAAGTTGTGTAGGGATAGTCAGTGTGACTGTCATCATGGCTTCATTGTCTGTTATGTCTGCACGCATAATGAATCTACTTTTTTTTTCCTTTTCTAAGTAGGTGTTATACACGAACATTATGTCTCCAATGAACAGTTGTCCAGTTTGACGACTGTTCAAGCCTTCTATTGATAGTATACTGGGTGGTATAAGTTTAGACCTGGTGACATTTTTTTTGAACAGGAAAAGTAATGTGAATGGCAGTCTGTATATATATCCTTTTTTTTTCATCAATGTACAAGTAGATGCACAATTTGGATAAAATATCCAGATTAGAGTTTTGTAACCATACCTTTTAGTCTCTGGACCTTGCACTATGTTGGGCGTTTCAATTGTACTTGTCGATAGTTCTTGTGAACTAAAAAACATGTGTTGTAAATGACATAAACATATTTACCATGTCATAGTAGAATAAATAACTGATGATATTTCTTTCCTGAACATAGCAAGAGCATAATCTATGAATCTTTACCTTTGGCCGTGTCATTGTGTTGATGTTTGTGATGATTGACTAGGCATGCCCATGTCACTTATCCAACTTTTTCTGATGCAAACATGTGTACATCGAACATGACCAGACATATAGTAAGGAAGACAAGGAATATTTACATATAGTAAACTAGAATCAAAGGAATAGAGTAACATATACTGTTAGAAGCATGTACCTTTGTTTTTCTTGATCCATGTCTGTGTCTATATAGAATTCTTTCTGTTCAAAATCTCTTACAAACCAGGAAAAACTAAGAAGTTGGATGATTCTAGATGAATAATTTGGTTTTATGCAACAAGTTAGCCAGATATGCTTTGAGACATAGAAATATGATTTTGTAATATGCTTGATGTATATTTCATAATTCAAGTACAATACAAATTGTATCATGATCAGACCAATATGTGTCTAAGATAAAGAGATTGTATTGTGAAATGGGCACATTTGACCATAGATGGTCAATAAGTGCGTTTTGTACATGGTCTTATCCAAAAGAAAGTAGAGACTGTAATTGCACATGTAGTTTTCCAATTCTTTTGTTTTGACATTATTTTGTAGCATGTCAATATTGAAGTCCCCTAGAATGATAATGGTTTCGTTCAGATGTAAATGTTATAATGCATTTGAAACAAGATGTAGTATGTTGGGAAATGTTGCATGCAGATCAACATAGAGATTCAATATTGCAATTTCTGATCCATGGAAGATACTCTTGCCAACACAATGTCAACATTGTTTTCTTTGAAATGCATATGCTCCAAAATTGTTGCATGTTTTTTCACTAATATCATCACTCCATGTGTAATGTAACTTGATATGCAATTGTGATTTGGAAATTGCTTGTCTTGCATGCATAATGTCATGTATGTTTCGTGTAAGCACAAAATATTGGATTGCATTGTGTCATAGTCATTGAGTATAGCATCCATATGTGCATGTAGGATGCGTGTGTTAAGTGAGAGAA
>ML805846.1:79236-90876 GCA_009831015.1 Picea engelmannii | reverse complement strand
GGTTGTACCTGGTAAAGATCCCCATAGAATATCATGTCAATGTCCCCAAAGTATTTGGTGTGCACATGTTTTATGTTTCTTAGTTGATTTTCAATGGGATATAAGAAGCGACTTCCAATCAAAGATGCCTTATCTATGAAGACAAGTTTCAGTTCGTCATAAATCTTAGACAGGGTATCTAACATTTCCTTGCTTACTGGAAGAAAATGTGACTTGTTAAAAGGCATTAAAAATGCAGAGTGGACTGTTGTTACACCTGCATTATATGCAACTTTTCCTGTATATGCAATTGTTAGTCCCTTTGGTTTCATAGGGCCAGTCTAATTGTTTGAATCATAGATTCTTATAAGCATTTAGAATGGTGCTTTCATTGTGAATGTCTTGCTTGTTCCTACCCCGCTTGTAAGGAATAAGTGCACCTGCCCCGCTTGTAAGGAACAAGTGCACATGAGTGTGCATGTTTAAGCGTTTTTTAATTGCAATTTCCTTTAGGATCGATTGATGTTCTCGATTCAACAGTTGTATAACTGTGTAGTATTCATTATTTTCAATAAAGAAAGGATGTTTTGTGACTTGAAAGCCAATATTGATACATTTTTCAATGATGGCTACTTGAGGACAAGGCAAATCTTCTTGCAAGTCGTAGGACTCATAGAGAGTTCTAGTTGTTTTATGGTTTGTTAAGGTCTCATCAACATTGTCAGGGTTTTCTAGTTTATGAACTGCACTTTCTAAATCACCACATGTTGGATTGACATTGTATGTAAATTTAGATTCATTGGTTTGTACTGTAGTCTCATAAGCAATATATGCAACTTCCCATGTAGGGGAGTTATGTTTTAATGTGTTTTCATTTTGATCAAATGGAACGTACAACAATCGTTTTTCTCTACAACAGTTTTCATAGTCGATGTGTTTGTTGTATTTGACAAAGCGTATTACATTTGGTTTTTACTTTTTGATATGGGTGCACCATTTTTTTTGTAATGTGATACGAACTCTACAAGGTAGATATGCTTAATAGGAGATGGACGCTGGAGGTAATAATCAATAATAGAGCGATTGTTGGGTTTTGAAAAAGGTACAAATATCCTCCTTATTCACATAGTTTGTGATACAATCTTGAGTGACTTTTCTGTTAATTAGGGATAAATAGAATAAAAAATAATTAATATGTCTTCTAGTGATATTATTGAAGTCATGATGAATAAATTCTAAAATATGGTTGGAATTGTTTGATTTTGTTACAAGATTGGTTAAATATTGTCAAAACCGAAATAGAAAAGGATATCTTGAAGATGCGTGAGCCATTGGAGGTTAAGGACTTTTGGCGCAAAAGCAGTTTTAAAGATGATTTGGTTTTCTATATTGTAACTTTATAATAGTAAAGTAATCCTGAGGATCTTCCGATCCTCAGGATGGCTTGATTTACTCAGATTATTGTGTATATAGAGGATAATAGATCCTAAAAGACAATCTAAGAATCACGTTCAAGTATTCTGACTCGGAGTTACTCTGTACAAGCCATTTTTGTGAATGATGTACCAACTATGAAGTTAATAAAAGATTTGATCGTTTTCACCATTTCTATATACTGAGTTTCTCGTAGCAGTGCTTCTAAGGACCAAGGGCCGAGTCTAAAGGAGCTACTGTTTCAGTTGTAATTGTATCAGTTTGATTTCTGTTTTACGATTCAATTCCCTTTCACAATAGTTAAGATGGATGCATAAGTGTGTTAATGATTCCATACGCTTTGCATACAGAAGATAGATATCTCTCGAGTGTTAATGATTGGTGCTTCCAATTTCCATTACTGTAGTTTTATGCTTGATAGTTCCTCACGTTTTCATACGCGCTGTTCCTTTTACTTAAGATTCACATTAGCTGTTCCTTTCAAATAGGTTACAATTTCCGTTCCTTTCAGTTAAAGTTACAATTGTTGTTCCTTTCCATTCAATTATGATTGTTGTTCCTTACGATCATATTACAATTGAAGTTTCTTTCTATTAGAATAGTTCACTATTTCCTTTCGAGCAATTCAATTCCTAGTTAATAGTCAATTATGCAAGTCTTTACTCAAATTCAATCATTGCTTTTCAGTTAAATGAATTTAGCAGGTTAGCTAGTTCCTTTTCATTCACAACATGTTAGCAATTAGATTTCAATTCTGTTAAGTAAGATCTTAATCTTAGAATCTTTAAATGAACATTTGAGGAACTTGATCATGGATAAACTAAGGTTTGCTTTAGCTACGTGATTTTAGCCTCTATAAGCTATCTGCATAGACTTTGTTGATGTTCTTGAGATAAAAGACGAATCCTCGGGTTGATAAATTAATGTTAAAACTAAGGCTATTTTAGGACATCTTTAGAGCCCAACAAGAGGTCTCATCACGAGCTGGATTGTTCACTTAAGTTACAATCTAGTGAGTGGCATTATCATCATCTGGCTACCAAACCAGGATAATGGTCTTTTTTCGGGAAAAGACGATTAAAAAAAAAAACAAAAAAAAACCGAATAAAGATAAGTAATAAAATTTTTCCACAAAGAATAGGGGGTCTCATCACGAGCCAACCTACCACGATCATAGGATACTAATGTAAGTGACATTCCCACTATGGCTACCACACCAGGGCAATGGCTTTTGACATTTTCTTTTGTCGAAGGACAAGAGGTCTCATCGCGAACTGGCTTGTTCACTTAAGTTACACTCTAGTGAGTGGCATTATCATCATCTGGCTACCAAACCAGGATAACGATTTTTTTTGGAAAAGACGATTCAAGTATTTATTAAGGATACAGGCTCATCTATGGGTTAAAAGGCAACCCTGCCGAGGCTATGGACGCTTGCTAGCAGCAGTGGCTCTGCCTGTGGTATGGAAGTTTATCTAAAAAACACCAAGTTTCTGTGTACCTCTAGATTTCCTTTACTCAAATAATAAGGCTATCATATCAGTTATACTCAATAAATTGGGAAAAGTAACAATATTATGATATGTGGAACATTTTTTTTTTAAATGAACATATTTAATTTATTTTGGTTTATTTATCCATAAAACATTTTTTGAGCTTTGGTATAATAAATTCAAAATTCCCATGGAAGAGGACTATCGTTTAATGATTTCCGATTTAAAGTGCTTTTTGAAAATTATACATGATTAGTCCCCATCGACGATGGCAATGCAATTATTACCTCTCACCAGAAATACCTACACTCATTACATTTGCCTACGCTGACAGTCGAGGATGACCTCTACATTAATGAGGGGAGTGGATGCTCAACCTGCTTTTCGATAAGATGTAATGATTGTAATAAATGGAAAACCCACATTCTTATACACTTGCTGTCCGCTGATATTTTCTATTTTTGGCAATTATTCCTCCAAGTTGGTCTAACAAAATTTGCAACTAGGAATGATAGGCGTTCTTATTTTCTCATAGAAATATGGGTGGCCGAAGCGTGCGCAGGGAGCCAAAAATACTACAGGTAACAAAGTGGGCAAGAGAAATCCTACACCGCTTAGGGTGGACAGAGTAGTTCAACCGTTTGAAAGGGTCTGATACAAACATCACGCTTGCATTCTTTCAGAATTTGCAGGGAGAAATCTCCATAGTTCGTGACGTACAAATTCCAGTTACTCAGGAAATCATAGCAAAGGTTACATGTCTCCCTAACATGGGAATTCAATGGATAGAAAGATCTACAATGCTCAAAGAAGCTGTAGAATATTTCGTAGACCCTGGAGAAGAGTTGGAAAAAAAGGGAAAGGTACTTAACCGCAACACCTTCAGCGAACCATGGAAAGAACTGCAGGGGTAATTTAGAGGTACATCACCTACAATGGACGATACGATGTAATCCAACCATGCCACCTCAAACTTCTAGCGGCACTCAAACAACAGTTAGTAATCAATCTACCTTTCTTTCTAAATGCCATGTTACATGAGGTTGCCTTAAGAACACAGAAGTCCAAGGATCCTATTACTGTTATCAACCATCATGGAATAATTAAATTGATAGTAAGGCACTGAGTCAAACCCAATTGACCTGGGATAATCTTATTGGGACCAATAAACCTCTACAACTGGAACAACCTGAATTATGTCATGAAAACCCATTACAGGAAACTGAAGAGAAGTTTCACCTCCTCAACTCGAAGTCAAGGCAGACCTTGTTCAAATGATAGAGGTTCAGACCTCATAGACAAAGGCTCAAACCCCACAAGCAGGGCCAGTAACCAGAAAGAGAAAAAGAGAAATGGATGCTCCTAAAACCCCCATTGAGAGAATGAGGAGAAACATACGAACAAGAAACCCTGAAGAAATTCAGAACACAACAGAGCAACCCTTACAGGAAAATGACCAGGGTATTGAGCATACAGAACAAACTTCACAGGGAAACAATCAAGAAGACACCCAACCAACATTAGAGAATATGACAAAACAATGTTTGAAAAGCTATGAAGAAGAAATAGCTCAGGTTTTAGGGATCTTAGGAGCCTCAATTGATAGAGATAAATCAAAAGGATATCAAGAACGAGCCTCTTCTTCAAATCCTGCTGAAAATTTCCCTGATATCGAAATGTCATTTCCTGAGGACACAACATATGAAGAACCACATCATGAGGCAAGAAGCCCTCTTGAACAGACATAGCACTTGGAAGGAACAAAAGAACAACTATATGCTAATCAGAATAAGGAAGACCTTGAGACTCCTCACAAACAGAAAGCAGGAAAAAGCCATAAGAAAATTAGAAAGCTGAAAAAGGAGAACAAGCTGTTAAAGAGAAAGGTTAAAAAAGTTGAAGCATTAAAACTAAAAGTTGGAAAACTTAGAGGAATTATTAAAGAATTGAGGAAGAAACTAGAAAAAGAAGATAAGGCCCACCAAAGAAAGAAAACAAAAGGTCCAGAGTGCAGGGAAGAAACCCTCTTCCTAAAAGAACGGTCACTGCAAACTTTATGGGAACACAGACATACCCTGAAGATATAACAGTAGAGGATGCAGTAGCTCAGAATGAGGAGGTAATTCCTTCAGAAACTATTGATGCTGAGGTACACACAGATACCCTAGTCTCAGAGGAAATACCTCAATCCCTCGAACAAGACCCCACCATTAGGAGATTGGAGGAAGAATTGATACACTCCCAACATAGCTTGATTCAAAGTAAGAATGAATTGATGACTATGGAAGAACATCTAGCATTCCAATCTCATGAATAGAATGCTATCGTTGATATACTGGAAACAAAGCTTATACAAGCTCAACAAGCATTAACTCAATCCAGAGATGAGATGGGCACTATAGAAGGATATCGAGCAGCTCAGTCTCGGGAACATGATGTTGTTATTGATAGGCTAAAGGTTGACTTGGTACAAGCTCAACAAGCCTTAACTCAATCCAGAGAAGAAATGATCACCAGGGCTGAACATCAAAAGGTTATTAAACAACTAAAGGATATGTCAGCAACAGAAAGTGAAACATATGCTGATCTCACCAAAGCCCAAGAAAAGATTAAGAAAATGCAAAGTCAATTTGAAAAAGATTTGGAGCAAATCAAGGAGATTTGTGATGTTTACTCTGATGCAATCAATTGTAGAGCCCCTGCCACCAATTATACCCTATTCTTGCTCGAACGTTACCTGTTGTTAAGGGTAAAAGCCACCAGAGCAGGTAAGCCGATTACATTTTCCACTGTCCCTGAGTTCATTTCATGTTTTAGAGAGCAGGAAGAAAAGGTGCAGTATTTTCTATGTGAATTATACTTCCATAATTTCATTTTGGAAGATGAAAGGAAAAATAAACCTAGTCCCTTTATTGGAGACATTTAGTTCCAGGCATTCCTATCCTTTACTAAGAACCAAGTTAGATGGGGCAAGGCCCACAAGAATTTTATAGAGGGAAACAGGGTTAGATATTTGGATCAGAGGAGAACCCCTCAAGTCCTTTCCAGCCATTATGCAACATAGAACCTTTATGAAAAGGGGGGTGGGGGGTCAGAGATTTTCTAGCCACCATCCATCGACAGGTTATCCATTCATGCATCATATACTTTAGAGAACTCAAAGAAGAAGCTCTTGCTACTTCTAAGGTGAGATGGGATGCATCCTCCAATGAAGTCAAAATTAGGGAGCCCTTGAGGTTCAAGAATTTCTTTGTAGCTACCTACAGAGTAGAAAGGTATTCTAGACTGCTCCTGGACGAAGGACCTGCTTGGATTGGGTCTAGGTATAATCCCCCTATCCTCTGGTTTTCTCCAGAAAGTTACCAAAAGGATTATCAAATTAACAAGAAAAGGGAGGATGTTGCTTTTGAAGAGCTCAAAAGAAGTAATGGGTTCAGGAGACCTGGTGAACCAACTTTCCCTCCTTACAACATCACTGCTTTACATGTAAGATCTTAGCTTGCATGAGGACATGCAAGAAGGTAAGCCGGGGGGTATGTTGGGTTTTGAAAAAGGTACAARTATTCTCCTTATTCACACAATTTGTGATACAATCTTGAGTGAYTTTTTTGTTAATTAGGGATAAATATAATATAAAATGATTAATATGTCTTCTAGTGATATTACTGAAGTCATGATGAATAAATTCTAAAATASGGTTGGAATTGTTTGATTTTGTTACAGGATTGGTTAAATATTGTCAAAACCGAAATAACAAAGGATATCTTGAAGATGCGTGAGCCATTGGAGGTTAAGGACTTTTGGCGCAAAAGCAGTTTTAAAGATGATTCAATTTTCTATATTGTAACTTTATAATAGTAAAGCAATCCTGAGGATCTTCCAATCCTCAAGATGGCTTGATTTACTCAGATTATTGTGTATATAGAGGATAATAGATCCTAAAAGACAATCTAAGAATTACGTTCAAGTATTTCGACTCAAAGTTACTTTGCACAAGCCGTTTTTGTGAATGATGTACCAGCTATGAAGTTAATAAAAGATTTGATCATTTTCACCATTTATATATACTGAGTTTCTCATAGCAGTTCTTCTAAGGACCAAGGGCCCAGTCTAAAGGAGCTACTATTTCAGCTGTAATTGTATCAGTTTGATTTTTGTTTTACGATTCAATTCTGGAACTCAGTCACAAAATAATAGTCCAATATTTTTCCAAAGAACGTTTCAACATGACATATCAATTTCCTCAAAGAATTTATTTTATGTCGACAGTAACGAGTACATGTCACTGGGTCTTTTCTTCTGAGGTAGTCAATGTCATCATTTTCCAATGTATCAATTTGTTTTTTCCTTTTCTTATTCTTATACAATGTAGACAATGTAGCCACCAACGGATCCCAGTGATGCTTTGCACTTGTAAATGTGATAAAAAAAAGTTGGGGGTCCCAATTGTTGGATCATTGCAAATATAGTTTCCTTTTTTTGTTGCAAGTAGTTAGGAGAGGTGTGAATGTTTTTGAAGTATATGTATACAATATCATATTTTAGAATTTTTTCTAGGTTTTCTTTGTACTTGACATATTTGTCCAATAAATTTCTTCCTTGTAGCTGGCCTTTTGTTATTCGCACCCACATCCAAGAGATCACTTGCTCAATTATTATGCGCATTGTTTTGAAAAACAAATTTGTTATGTGACAGGAGAAGTCATCGCTTGAATGTAGCAGTTCCCATCGAACTATTTTTTGGTAGTTGAATCATTCTGCAATGTCACTGGGACGTGGATCTCCATATAACAATGTTTGGAAGTTCATTTCCTCAACAAATTTGTCCTTGAATATTCCAAGTGGACGTTTCCCTTCGGCAGGTGTAATTTCAACAATCTTGTTTTACAAATCATGAATGCGTTGTGAGTCAGTGAATCCATGTATCGATGTTTCAGCAGGTCTTTCATTCTCGGATTCATCGCTTGTATCAAATTCACTAGTACTATCAAAATATTGTGCAGAGCTGTCATTTCCTTGTTCAAGAACATTGTTCTAGTTCTCATTTATACAAATGTTGTGTGCTTTGTACAGGGCCCTGGAACATAATTCTCTTAATGATTTCATGACAATGTGCACACACACTTTACTTGTATGATATGCATTCTTGTATTGAAAACGTCTTTTGAGAGCTACATCAATTTTCATTGTCTTGCTAATGAATTGTGGCAGGGATTTTTGCACAAAATCTAGTTGGATAAGGACATTAATAATTGATCTTATTAAGCCCATATGGGGTCGTTTATAGCCCTAGGGTTTGATTTGTGAAAATGAAATTTGCAGAGACACAAGTCTCTCTTCAAGTTCTGTAAGTGTACTTACATCTGGTAGTGGTGTGTTACATCTTATTTGGTCAGGTGTTGCAAAGTGTGACAATTTTCCATTTTCAAGTGATCGTTTGCATGGAAGGCAAATATTGTTACTGGAAAATGTTCTATCATTTAGTGTCAAGACAAGGTATTCTTTTTGCAAGTCAGGGGTGAAGGACTTAGTGTTTTTTGCGAAATTCAATTGCTCATAAATCACACATGCAATGGAAGGAGTGTCTTTAATTTGTTTCATATATATCTGTTTTGCATCTCTCTTTCCTAGACAAAGATGCGTAGTAGGTGTTTGTTGGTTTTCAATTCTAGCAGTGCATGGTGTTCGCACTAGGCTACGAGATATGATTTTTCCCTCTCGGTCAATATCATGACCATTGTGGGATATGTAGCTGCACCTGTTTCTCTCATGTATCTGTTTTTTCAACATGTGGTAGCTTAACTTATGGTTGCCACTTGAAACTAGTTTCACTTGTTGACAAGCCATGTTGAAGGTGGAATCAACATTTTTTATGAGCATTGCCTCCTTTCCATCTCAATGGTGCAAACAATGATGTTATTTTTCATTGGACATGCGATGTTTGTGTTCAACATAAAGTGCGAAAATACGATCGTGTTGTGCACACACATTTGTTTTTAGGTTGTGATCTGTGAGTGTATGTTTTTTGGTCAAGCTCCCTTTCACCTCATTATGATCGGTTGTAAAACTCAGAGGTCTAGAAGGAAGTGTACCAGTGTATTTATTTCTTTCACGTATGACCTTTTTAAAGTTGTGATAAGTCAGTTTAAGTTTTTTTTTTAAGCTCTGTATGACCTGATGACAAGTGGGATGAGTTTCATCCTGACTAAATAGTGTGCAATGCTTATGCAGATTCGATGTAGGTTTAGTGCCATGGACAATGGATCTTGAACTAGAAGTATTTCTTATCAAAGGTTGATAATGGATGTGTGGAGTATTTGTTTTCAACGATATGATGTCAATTGTTCGATCGTATTTTGAATCAAGACAATAGGAATGGACAATACCATTTGATAGGGTTGACCAGACCTATATATTTACTCTGAATATGATAGATATCCATTGTAAACAGAATGTGCCACCCTCTACATTTCCTTTCTCATATGGCATTGCCATGTTTCCAAGGTATTGTTGCCAACTTCCAATTATTGGCATACTTTCTACGAGATATGGTAAAAGGTGTTGATGCAAGTAGTTAAACACCTGCTGACTTCCACCTATAATTGCATTGCAAAAGGATTGCATAGTGTAAAGGCGTAGTGAGTGCACATCAAAATCTGTTGCTATCAAATAGAAAGTTTCATTGAACAAACTATCTCCACAAGTAGATGTAATAATTTTTGCTATGTGCAATCCATGGGAGTGTATATGATACATAATTCGTTTCCAATGCGATTGAAGGTCTTTGCAGGTGAGGAACAAGTAAATATAAGGTCCTCCAAGATTGCATATGGATATTTTTTTATAGAGTAGTGGTTCATAGTGACCACTTAGAGGATTGACATCATGGAACAAGATGCAATATCGATCCCTAGATGCAGTTCTGTTGAATAGTAGAAATTTATTTTTCTTGTTAATGACCAAATTCCAATTGATATATTCAGCCACTTGGTCAGGCAAAGTTGCAGATGCAGACAACCACATCTTTGAAACATACGTACTGACATCATGTATTCCATGCAATTGGCAATGAAAATCAAATTCTGATTCATATTGATACGACTCTAATTCCTCAATGTAGCCATTTTCTAAACATGCCAAGAAATGATCTATCAATCCATTGCACAACTCGGTCGAGGAATAACGAAAATGAAATAGAACTTGAAATGCATCGAAGAGACAATCTCCCACAATATACGAGAATGCATCTAATCTAAAAATCCCATTTTTATGCAATATCAAGTCGATGTTGTCATGTACAATGGAGTTTATATCTATTTGATAGAAGTCAACATCTATTACTTGTGTCATCTTTTAAGTTGTGATTTTCAAGATGTTTCTTAGCTATGTTTAGATAATTTGCAAATAGAAAAAAAGAAAACTGCATACCAATTTCGCTATGTATCCTTCAATCTTCTTCATTTCAAATTCAATGCTTCATAGTTGCTATAGCATATGACAAACACAAATATATATAGTGAACGCTGAACCATATAGAAGAGATAACGCAAATTAAAGAACACTATAAATTTGCCTTGTACAAAAACTGAGTATTTAGGACATATAATTTTTGAACTTATTTTACATGTGCATCTTATAATCATTTTGGTAGCCATTGTATATAGATTTACAATCTTATTCATCATTTATTTTCATCCCTACTCTTCAGAAATCAACACTAAACATATCTGAAACGACTTGTTGATGTCTCCCACTCAGAAAACTCATATAGATGGTATGTGGGATAAACAAAAGCAGAAGAACTAGGCATTATGGATTTTTACCACAGGAACGGAACGAGCACATATCACAACTTATTAAGGTTTAAATTATATTGCAACATGAAGACTATATTCTAAGATTTTTCAATTATCTCACAAGATGAAGAAGAAATTCTAAAATTGGGCACTTAGAAACCATTCTGAGACAGATCAATGAACTGTCCATTCAGGTTACAAAGAATAATTTACACAAGATGAGGTCCAAACCTAAAAAAAATGATGGAAGATGCCGTGGAAGACCCAAAGTCCAACATAAAACCAACAACTATATGTGGTTTTTCCTCAGAGAATGAAATATTGCCCGGTCATAACCCACAAAGAAGGGATGGGAAGGTCCTCGTAGATGCTTTTTCCACAATGAAAACTTTGAATTTGTTTGGAAAATCCCTTTGCATTGCCATTTTCCAAAGAGCTATGCTATGATATCCAGGACATGAAAGTGGTCATATGTGATTGGAAGGGGACAACCTGAAAAATGCACTAAACTTATGGTTTCATGAACATAAAGATGAGGAGAACATCCCATATCCTTTTTTATATGTCACTATGGTTGTGACAGAGGTGGGTTATGTATTCATCATTGACCCGCAAAGGCGACAAGCTTTCTTGTTCAACACTTTTCGGGGATAGAAATACATTCTTGTTTCTTTGATCCCAGTAATCACATAAAATGATGTTCTGTAAGAGAATTTCCACTCATGTATTATTTCTAGTTTTTTTTTTTACATCTATTTTGATTTACAACACTTCCTAGCATTGAAAATTCTTACCTGCAAACTGTGAACAATAAATAGCAAATAACAAATAGGAATGAAACCATGGTACCAAAACTTGTGAATGGGGAATGACAGAAGCACAATTCCAATTGCGGGTGCAGAATCTCAACCCTGCAAACTACAACAACAGGTCCAACC
>ML805846.1:46129-59199 GCA_009831015.1 Picea engelmannii | reverse complement strand
ATTTCTAGTGTGTGCTCAAATTAGATCACCTAAAACTAGTGATATTGTTAAAAAAATCTCTCCTTATGTGACCATCCACTTATTTTTACCATTTTTTATGTTTCCTCCCTTATGTTGGCATGTTACGTGTAAGCCAAATAATTAAAGTAAAATGAGAAACCCCAAATTATTGAAAGGGAAACAATGTTGGGTCCTCTCATCATTCATCTCAACTTGGAAGCCCCAAGTTGTCTCATTGCATATAAGCCAAATGACCCAATCAAATGAAAAACAATGTGTCAGTTTTGCATCTTGCTACTCGTCTTAGCCATAGTCATTCAACTTAAGACCATATCTGTGAACAAATTGTAAATCAAATGATTTTGGGCTTATGTGCATAGCCAAAATTGTGTATTTGTTAATTGGGATTTTTCAAAGAGAAGAAGATGTGTGTGGGCCTTGATAAGGTTGGAAGGACAATTCTAATAAGGGTAGAAAATATCTCTAAACATAATGCTACAAACGTGCAATTACTTCATCCCTAACATGCTCCTTTACTCAATAAGAGAATCCTCAAAAAAACCTATTTATAAATGATTTGACTATAGTGGTGGGAAATTATTTGTTAAAAATTAAGGAACTTATAATGAGTGAGGAAGAGAAAAGGAATATGGGGCATAAGGGATAAGAGAAATATGAAAAGGAAGAGAGAGAGGAGGAAGAAGGAGAAGAAAATAAGAGAAGTGGGGGGAGAGAAAGAGGAAGAGAGAGAGGAAGAGAGGAATAGGAATAAGAAGAGACCATGAAGAGGAAGGATATGGGGGAGAGGAAGAGAGACAAAGGGAGATAATTTGGGGAAGAGGAAGGAAAACCCAAAATCCATATGCAAAACATATCTCTAAAATCTAAAACCAAAATCCCTTCTTCAAAACCCACATCACATTTTATTTTAAATCAACAAATTAATATAAATAAAAACTGGGGGAAAATGACAAAAAAATTACTTGTGAATCTAGGAGATCTATTGATGCCCCAATAATGATCTACCAATGCCTCACTAATCTCCCTTACTTTCTTCTATTTAGTGCTCCCACAAATCCCTTTCATCTCTAGAAATATCTGCCCCATACCCTCATGTGAAAATGAAATGAGGGTACCCCCCATTTTTTCAACGTATTTTTGAAATGGACAATGAAAGCAACACAAATATTGTTCTTTTGTTTTTTTGGATAACTATGTCAACCTTGCATTATCCCTGCATAGAGAGTTATGACAATGGGATACTGGGATAAAGTGTGCATCATCCTATGTCATCGCATCATTGCCAACAAGTCACCAACACATCATTTTGGCATCATACCTCATTGTGTAATACGACGATAAAACAAAAAAAAATGTATTACCTTCGTGTTGTAGAATTTTTTTGGTGGTTATTATTGATATAAAAAATTAAAATTACTATTATTTTTAAAAAATTATTATAATAATTAAAAATACCCTACCGCGAGACATGTTGTTTAATAATAATAATTATTATAGTTATTAGTAATTATTATTAAAAATCCCTTACCATGAAACACGCCCTTTGTATGGAGTCTTTGGCTTAGGACTAGGGAAGGGCCTCGATTCAAAGGTTTAACTCACCAAGGGTGTGTCTCCTTACCCAGGACATTTCAATGATGTAAATTGGTGCCTTAGAAATTATGCACTACTTTTAGGACATGATGTGTAGTAGCAACCTAAGGTATTAGGCCCTACACACTACTTTTATTAGCCATGAAAAGGCCCTAAGACACAACACATGCACTCTAGAAGGAACCTTTGGCTAGCCCATAAGTGGTATATGGGTTTGATTCTAGGGTTTGGCACACCAAACACATGTCTCTATATTGTAATACCCCTGTTTTCCCCAGCTTGTAAATGTAACTATATTTTTCTAAGAGGGTAGTGTAAATATTTATGCTACTAATGTAAAAAGGAAAGTGTTGCATAACTGTTCAAGGGATTTCCAAGGTAGATCATGATGCATGAGAGGAAATCAAGGAGGAAATTTTCCCGTATTCCAATTTATAATAAATATTAAAGGGAATTAATTATATTATATAGTGGTATAATTAATTGTATTGGCATAAAGGAATAATAGAAGTGGGACCCTCTCTGTAGCTTCGACGTTCGGGAGATTTGGGTATACTCATAAAAACCTGATGAGGAATTGAATTATATACCTTAATTGAGGTTAATCAACTTAAGTACATTATGGAGAAATTAACCTCATTGTGCTATAATATAATTACTCATAATTATCATAAAGTAAAAAGATAAAGTAAAAACCTCAGTAATTACTAGGCCATGGGTATTAGGCTAAGAAAAAATTAATTATTGGATAATTAGTTGTGGAGAATAAGTATCCTTAATGAGGTTTAAGGAATTAACTACCAAAGAATGGTATTCTACGAAATATTAATTAAGTATTCTATTTGGACTATAGGAGAGGGAAAATTGTCATCCTCTAGTCGAGAAGGCCTAAGTGCCCTACGGTGACATGGTGAATTGTTGTTGACTAAGAACATCAGTGTGAGGGCACATGTTAATCTTCAATGGGTTGGCGAGTTGAGTGGGGTCCACTAGGATTGGTGAACGTTAGGTGCCGAATGGATCCTAACCATAGTTCGGGAGGTCTGGCATGTGTTGAGACTATCCATTGAGAGAAAGAGATATTCCTCGATACCATGTTCGTTGGAAGTAAGAGAAAAAATTATACCCCATCCCTCAAAAAGGTACTTAGGGGTCGGGTGTGTGACAAAGTGGTATCAGAGCAGGCAACAACACTTGGCCTGCTTGTGCTCACAAAAAAATTAGATAACTTTCTTTTCTTAGAAAGATTTAAGGGGGAGGGAGCCTACCCTACCCTATCTAGTAGAGCATGACTCAAACACTAGGTCTAGATGGGTCGAAGAATAGTCACAAGAATAGTTTACCAGGGCTAATATGAGCATGTTGATAGTGTTAAATGTCGCAAGGAGATTATCTACATAATCTCCTTGAGGAGAAGGATTGCATATTGAAATTTTGTTGGGAATTACTCAACAAAAATTGAATCATGTTGGATTGCAACAAAAGAATCACATTGCTACCTTGGGGGAATGATAACCACTCCTACATGAGTGGGATTATGATGATAGGTGCTAATAGAAAGACTTGGATGTGAATGAACTGAATATGTTGCAAGGTTGCCTACAAATGTGGGATTATGAAGCCTTTGGTAATCATAATTGTTTCTTAAATAAGAGACTAGGCCTTATGAGTATATTTCCCCATGTCTAAAAGCCTTATGGAAATATGTGAGGTCAAGTTACTTGTACTGTCTTAATTGAAACTTGCTATTGGGACAACCCCTTTAACAAAGTAAAAAGGAGCCCTATGGGATGAGAATAACCTTCAGGAAATAAGTAAAGTGACATGAACAAGTTTAGGAGCTCATGGATGTGCTAAGGGAGTGTATATCCCTAATAAATTAAGGGTGTGCCTATGCAATATGTAAGCAAGTGGAATATGTTTGCACTTCATGCATAGGTGAAATGCTTGGTGCACAAGGATACATTAGAATGCATATGGAAAAATATTAAACATGCAAATTAGGCATATTATAATTTATGGTCGGTTGTAAGGTATGGTCTATTGATGGACCTTTTAAATGAGAATGACCTTATGTCAACATGAGTTAACAACAAGAATGAAATGCTGATAATGTTGTGGCCTATTATCTTATTAAGATAGGACTGTAAGGATCAATGAGAGACCGATGCAAGGTCTGATTAAGGGGGTGTCAAAACACCTTTAGATGACCAATGGATCATATTGACATCCATAGATGGATGGTAGCCACATGGATATGGCTTGGTGTACTCAAATAGAAATAAGATGGAGTTTCGGAAAAAATTCCCTTGTAGAGATCTGTTGACCAAGAATGAATTGAGGCATGAAGAAGAGACTAGAAGTGGTTATCTTACTGCTTTGGGTAATACAATAATTACCCATCTGAATTCTGATTTATGGAAGGTATTTACATTAGAAAGGGGAAAAGCGACCCTTGATGGTTGTTTCCATGTAGAGAGGGCAACAACAATATGAATTATGGTTGTGAGACTAGTCATACGATTGAACGTAATCTCTCACTAAAGAACAATAATATTAAAACTAAAATATCAATGTGAATGAATGAGGTAAAAAGGTGAAAGTGATGCACCTACACATATACAAATATATGTATACCAGCTTAAAAGTATAATAAGACTGCCTGATCAACTAGGTTGCGATGCAAGATGTGTACTTACCATATCTGAGCAATTCCATGGATGCATGGTTAACCCTATGTTGGAGGGTCTGATTACATCAACGAAATAATAGCTTGAGGAGGATGTGTCCCATTTCTTCGGGAAAAGCTAGAATAAATTGTTGAAAGAATAAATGGGCAGGGAGGCCCTGTTGTCATGATAAAAAGCGACATGATTATGCCTGTGAGGATTGCATGTGGTTAAGTGCATTATGAATGTCATTTAACATAACAATGAATATGTGTGGATGATCAATATAGATGCATAATGAAGATGCATGCTTATATTCCTTATGGAATTTTGAGTAAACCTATGAAATAATGAAGCTAAGGCCACTCCAGATAGTGATGGGTGTGCAACAAAAGAGTTGTATGTTGAAGGAGTTCCCTATGGAGGAACAGTGTAAAGACTTTGTAAGAAGAACAAAGTCACAAGCTTAATGACTGCTGAGAATTGGGTTGTGGGATGTAAGCCTATTTATATAAGAATCTTGGATTACATTCTAAAACATAATGCATGAATGAAAGACTAACAAATGAATACTGGACATTCTAATAATTAAATAGTAATGTGCAGAATTCACACGTTCATAATTCATTGTGAACAAAAATCTTATTGTTGTAGCATGTTGAATTATCCAAGATAATTAAGGTGAACCTAACCGAGACTACTCGAGGAAAAGAACAAAAATATCCTAACAGGGAGTAAATTGTAGAAGAAAAGAAGAAGAAAGGGAGGAATATGTTTCTCACTTTAAAACTCTGAATTGCTTAACAGAGTTGTAATCCTTAAAAGAAAATTTGTGGGAACAAGTACAACTGGTGAAAGAAAAATAAACAAACAAGTATAAATTTGGTTAAATCCATGAATGTGTAAAGGGAATGGGGCCTTGGGAATAGTTTAGTTAAGTTGATAAGTCTAGACTATGTAGAAGGAGTTGGAAAGAGGGAAGAGTCATGTTGACGGGTGTAAGTGACACACCGTCAACTGGAAGGTTAGATCCGGACCGTGGTTGTCTAATTAACCCAAGTCATTTGGTATGATATGACCCGACGGGTATAATGGCTCCCTAGCCAACTAGAGTCCTAAAAACAATAAAAGAAATAAACTAATCTAAAACTATGATTCTAGCAGTTGATATACTAATTACAAATGTGATTGTACAAATGATTATAAACAATCTATATACGGTTTACAAGATTTGCTTGAAATCTTGCGAAAATGGATGTTTGTAATAGTGTTTAAAAATAAATAAATTAAGAACATAAATCTTTCTAATGTTTAAAGATATCAAACTAATAAATACTAAGCGAATACGATTGAAACAATGACACGAAAATAGTCAAAGCTAATTAATGCAATCATCGTTTCATTAATAAATAATTTAATTAAATAACACACTGACTAACCTCTAACTGATCAAGAAATCCGTGTTTAACTCTCTGTGTTGTTTGAGCTCCCACTTGTCATGCATTTAAGGGAAACCTATGACATAACAGTACTAGTACTTCTAGAATAAATTCAAAGAAGTGTTTGAAATTTAGAGTGACTTTCTAACAACAGAAAGATAACTAATTAAAAATCACGTGATCTTAAGATAATCGATATATGAGAACAAAAGAAAACTCAATTCTGAGCATCGATATTATCCATCATTGAATATCAGAAATAAACTCAATAATAATTAAATGATCGATTGATCACACATACAAAATGAACCAACATATCATGGACAACATTCAAATAATCATCGATATGAAATATCATGAGAAGACAAGGCTAAAGCTAAATCGACAGGATGATAATTCATAACATAGAAATAACAAGAGAATGCAATGGAGTAAGCATTGCACAATTCACATAGGGCTAAAGCCAACAGTGAATTGCTTTCCCATACCAATTCCCAAAAATTACATGTCCATACTGTAGTCCCAGAAAAGTTGTATCTACTACTAAACAACAACCACTATTTAAACATGTCTTGGATCAATAACCTCTTATTATACAAGATAGAGGGTAATCCCAGAAAATTAGTTTGCTTTACAAAAATAGGATAACAAAGGAACACTCTTGTAGGAGTTCATTCATCAAAATTAGTTACATAAATGACATTGTTTTATCAAACAAAATGAGAAATCACTAAGACATGCAACACATAATCCATGATTTCTTCTCTTTGTGAATAACATCATAACTGTTTTTCTCCTGAAAATGATAAAACAAAATTGAATTTTAGATAACAATACAAACTAAATTTTACAAATAGTCTGGCTACAAAATTGTGAGATTCTGTAGCTAGTCTTAAATTAACAACAAAATCAAAATAAAATCTATCTATTTTATTTTTCCAACAAAATTAAATCAAAGAGAATCAAAACATTTTTACCATTTCAAAGATAAGACAATGAAGCATCTCATAAGTCTGAGTTAATGATAGCGTTGAAATTTGTTGCGTCCTTGATAATCACATTACCAACTCGTTTACACCTTTTGTTTGCCCTGTTAGCGTTGGATCGAACACATGCTTTTAATTCTTTATTTTCCCTTTCAAGCAAGGAGTTTTGAGTTGCCATATGTTTTAACTGTGCTTGGAGATAGGGTATATCCCTGTAGTATCATTCAACCTAGTCAAGACAATTTTCACAGTGTACAGGTGTTATGGTAGGTAGAGGTTGCGTGTGTTTTGCAGAGGGAATTTTGGTTTGTTCTGCAACTTGCTCCAGATCGTGGTGTATACCAGCAAAGTCTTCTTGATTTTTTAGGAATGGAGGTAGCTAAGAAACAAAATCATATTGTATAGCTTCAATACCAGTTTCATTTATGAGGCACTGGTCATCTACATCTTCTCGAGCAAGAAATTCATTGATCTCATCATCGGATAAGTGATCATCGACCTCGATCACTGGGATCGAGCTCAGATGATCTTGCTGGTGATTTCTCAGATTCCTGGATATTAACATGCCTGGTCTCTTGTTTACAAAATTTAAATCTGAATTAATCTGTCCCTTATGTTTGGGATTTTTCTTGACAATCTATTTTTTCATAACACCCTGAGCTGGCTCAACAGTAGGAACAGAAGAAACCCTATCCTTTAACACATATATAACCTCCTCTAACGATTTTCTGGGCACAAAATCATATCATGGCTTTTTTCCCAAAGGGTTCTAAATAGAAACAAAGTTTCGTTCTGTGGTCACATGATCTTCATGTGGATCAACACCTTGATTTTCGGTAGTAGGGTTACAAGGAACGGGGTTTGTATTGAAATGAAGAGGCGATTCTACTATATTCTTGGGTAGGGCGAAGTTATTTCTACACAAGAATTCTTCCCAAGTATCCCTGGTCTTAGCTAGATGCGACAACAACATAATTCAAATAAGACCATGGTGAAAAAGACTTGACAGTGGGTTAAACTTTTGTTTCTGATAAAGTTTAGACATTTTATGCAGGCTCATAAATAGATAGAAAGGCATATTTAACTTGAACCCTAGAAAAATCATCAATAGGCGAAAATGATACAAGAAAACTAATCCATACCTACCCTCACAAGTTATGAATTGTTTAAGAATTAGAAGCAGGCTGTGCCATCGGGGTTTTATGAGAGTAATCGATGTACCTTTTGGGAAACATTTCGATTTCTTAGAGACCATGAGCAAATTCCAAGGCGCGCCTTCTAATTTGGCGTTTTTAAACCATCATTCTCCTTCCTGGACCAGTCCTGTAGCTTATGCTATGGAATCTTCAGTCACTTTGAGTTGCAAATCCCCAATTTGAGCTTTAGAGCCATCAAACGACTGAGAAAAAGAATGTGCAATTGCTAGGTTATAACCCTCAAACTTTCTGATAAAAATGTCCCAGCCATGTGCCACAATATCGCCTATGGCATCATCGTGAGCGAGGAGGGCTTGCGAGCCATTGGGTTCAATTCTTACCATGGGAGCCATGGGTGCTATCACATAGACACAATAAAGGCAACAAGAGGTAGGCTTCTCTTTCCAATACACAAGTAGTAGGAAGAGGTCTGTAAAATCGGGAGAGGCTTGATGCCTAAGGTCTCGGGAGGCCGTCATACTTGGCAACTTGAGTTTTGGGTGGGTAAGAACTAGAGGACCTGAAGGCTTGTAAACCACTCTACGCAATGAACACTAAACCCAAACCATCACCACTTACCTACTCGAATAATGAATGCGAGTTTGAATTATGCAGGACAATAGGATGATGTGGAATTGTAAGTACGTCAGTGTTGTACCAGGGTGATAGTATTGTGATTCGACTGGTAAGAGCAAGATGCATATGTCAAATTTTAATCCAAAGTTCTACGCAATTAAGAAAATAAAATGTAAAAATCATATAATCAACCATAGATAAGACTCAATTGTATCTCCCAAAGTGAATAAATCAATGGCAATGGATCAATCAATTAGCTTACAAACTTTAAGATTTAATAAACATATAGATGCCCTTTAACTGTAATCCCTTTAGCAAAAGAAACAAAGAAATCACAAACTGTAAAATGATTACCCAAGCCATAATTTTGTTCTAATTTCATGCTTTTAGTCATGAAATTAAACAAAACAAATGATAGAAAAAATATGAAAAACTTTTATACTCAGCTAGGCCAATGAATCTCCTCAAAACCAAAAGTTAGAAACATTTGTAAGTATAAGGAGGAGGCAGCTACAATTTTTTTTATCCCTTGGTGATGAATTTTTATTATGATAAAATTTGACAGAATTGTTGGCTGCCAACAATGGCCACACGTTGGGCGAAGCAGTCATCTCTGCATCACCAAAACTTCATATCAGGGGCATAAATGACTTAATAAATTTCAGAGACAGTTAATGACAGATCAAGCATTTCGACAATAACTCAGAAAAAATAACATAGTCATAATATTGGATGCATTTCTGTCCAAAATCATAATCTAGTATCTTGTTTAGATCACAGGTGTAGCGATGTTTATACATATGACTTCAATATCGTTGACAGGGCCACTTCTACCAGCAGGCGTCCATAGCCTCGACATGGATGTCATTTAACCCACTCTAGTACGTCTATCCCATCTAAGAGTTGTCCATTTATGATAAAAGCATATTGACACCTGATCAATTAAAAAAAACATACCTGAGAATCTTTGAAACCCGACATTGCTTCGTTGCCAGTAGGCCTGTTCAATACCCCGTCGAAGTTGCCTTGGTATCATGTGTGCATTTACCCACTTCCAATAGACCTGTTCAGTGTCCCGACAGGTTTACACACAATTCCCACACATAGTGCTTCCAACTCTCTGAAATTTGTTTATAAATTCCCAAAAACTTCATGATATTAAGAGAGTGAGGTGATACTGAAGATCTCACAGTCCAGTAATGAAATGATTGATCATTTAAGAATTATTTTTCTGTTCTGATGACTTCCATCATGATTTGGACAATTAGATTTATGTTAAGAAATCATCTTTAGGATGGGGAATCACATTGAGTTATTCTCATTAAAACATGGACGACGTTAGAAGTTTGTTAAGGATAATCGTGTCTTCCTGTGATTTTAATGAGAAACTAGAAACAATAACTGGACATAAACTTACTTCCGTTGATCTGAGTTTAATAGTTACTGTTTAGGTGCTTGAACTGATATCAATTGCTATTGATGAATAAAAATTCTGATTCCCTTCAACAAATGAATGGTGTTTCAGACATAATCATTTAGAAAACAAATCAAAATCAAGAAAAATGAAAAGAACCAAAATCAAAATAGAAAAGAAAATTCAAAATATTTACAAGATGGTGGATCTAAAATCATCAAGTGAAATATCTCTTGAGAGCCTGGCTATTCACTGGGAAAGTGTCTGGATGTCCCTCCAAGTTATGGAGACGAAAAGAACTAGGACCCAATTTTTCAGAAATTACAAACGGTCCCAGCCACAGGTTTTGGAACTTGGTATGTTCTCCCTTACCCTCGTGCGCTTTGTCCCACTTGAGAACCAAAGCCCCAACATCAAAATTCATTTTAGAGGATGAACTTGTATCGAACCAACTCTTCACAATTTGTTGGTGCAGGTCAAGTTTATGTTTTGCTTGTGTTCTCAACTCTTCTAATTTTAATAAAGCATTTATCCGGTTTTCTAGAGGATGACACTCTTCTTCTTGAACTTTCTGCGATAATTGTAGAGAAGGAAGCATGACATGTGGGGGGAGGATGGATTCTCTTCCATAAATGAGGAAGAACAAAAAATTAACAATGGAGGCTTTTGGAGCTACCCTATCATCCATAGTGCTTTGTACAATTTATTGTGCCAATTCTTGTGATTTTATGAAACTGTCCTTTTTATAATCTTGATCAGATTCTTATTTATTGACTCGGCTAGACCATTCCCTTGAGGGTAATAGCTAGTAGAGAACTTTAATTTAATCCCTTTTTCCAGAGCGAAAACATTCATATCTAGGGAAGAAAATTAATAAGCATTGTCAAAAACCGAAGATTCAGGAATTCCGAATTGAGTGATAATATGGGAGTTCAGAAATGACACTACCTAATTGGTATTGACCACTTTTAAAGGTAAAGCTTCAGACCATATTGTAAAATAGTCTGTTGTCGTGAGAATGTACTTGTGTTTTTGCGAGGAAGGGGGATTTATTGGTCTTATAATGTCTAGGCTCCATTTCTGAAAAGGTGCATCTACTGTAACAGGTTGCAAAGGAAAAGTTTCCTTTTTCACCCGTCCCGCAGCCTTTTGACAGATTATACACTTGCGTGACAACGTATAGGCATCCTTAAACAAGGTAGGCCAATAGTAGCCATCCCTTAGCACTTTGTGGGCAGTGGTATCTCCACGAAAAGGACCACCGACATCACCAAAATGAAGTTCAACCAACACTTTTTCAGACTCCTCTTTTTCTAAACAACGCAGAAAAACACCGTCAAAGTTCTTTCGAAATAATATATCATTGATTAATTGGAAAGCTGCAGATTTAAGCCTAAGTGATATTCTATTTTTGGGATCAATATTGCGAGGAGTAGATCCATGCAGTAAATAAAACCTGATATTCTTGTACCAAGAATTTGACAGCGTTTGCGCACAACTGATTTCTTTGTGCTGATTTACAGTTGATGTGTTTATTTGACCTTTTAATTTCTCAACTGAATCAACCACTAATTTACACAGGTCTTGACCGCTAACAATTTGGGCAGGGGTTATTTCAAGATCATATTCCTGAAGTGATGTCATCTAATTTTCCCTTTTCTCACCGAGCTCTTTTTGTACTAACAGATTTCTTACAACGGGGTAAGGAACAACAACTTTGGTCTTGGATTTCAACATGTAAGACCTAAAGTGTTTGACTTCTTTAAAGACAACATATGCATGCTGATCTACCGCGGGGTAATTAAGTTATGCTCCTTTAAGAGCAGAGCTCATGAAGGCAATGGGTATCTCATTGCTTTCATCATTTTTCTGCATAAGCACAACAACATAAGATCTGTCAGATGCAAAAGTGTATAGAATGAAATCCTGAGAAAAATCAGGGCTCATCAAGGAAGGTGCTTCAATTATTGATTTTCTAATTGAATCAAAAGCTTGACTTTCTTGTGGTCCCCATCTATACAAAACATCATTTTTAATTAGATTTTGTAGAGGTCTAACCATTTCAGAGAAACTCAGGACAAATCGTGTGACAAAATTAATTTTACCCAAAAAGGATTGCATGGCCTTTTTGGAAGAAGGAGGGGGAAGTTTGGCAATGTCTTGGGTTCTTTCAGGATCAATTATCATTCCATCTTTAGACACTATAAACCCAAGCAGTGTCCCTTGTTCTACTGCAAAGATTGATTTTTTGGGATTGAGTGATATGCCGAACTTGCGACATCGTTCTAAGACAACCCTAAGATGAGACAAGTGACATTTCTTGTTTTTTGAAAAGACAGTGACATCGTCAAGATAGGCCACAACTGTCTAGTTGATGAGGCCACAGAAAGCAATATCCATTACTCTATGAAAAGTGGCACCAACATTTATCAGTCCAAAGGGCATTTTCCCTTAGGTGTAAGTGCCCTACGGGGTACGAAAGGTGGTTTTAAGTTGATATGAAGGAGACATCAGAACCTAGTTATATCCTAAGAAACCATTTAATAAAGATAGTCTTTCAGAACCAAACAATTGTTGTAGGATTTGTTCCATTGGAGGAACATGGTAGTTTTCTTTATCAGATGCTTGGTTTAAATTTTGAAAATCGACACAAAGTCGAATTTCTCCACTTTTCTTCCTTACAGGGACTAAGTTAGATACCCATTGAGTATGCCTAACTGGAAAAATTATCTTTGCAGTAAGTAATTTATTCAGTTCCTTTTTAACGGTAGGTTCCAATTTAGGACGCATTTTCCTCAATTTTTGTTGACAAGGCTGAGTCTGAGTTTGGGGTTTCATAGGGATTACGTGTTGTATGATGTTTGGGTCGAAATTTTTTAGATCGTCGTACGTCCAAGAAAATACATCTTTAAATTCTTTAAATAATTTTATAAAAACAGACCTTTCCTGTTCATAACACCCCTTCCCAGATTAATATTTTGAGGGTTATCTCATGTTCCTAAATTTACAGTTTCATACAACAAAGAGGAACTATTTTTTTTGCAATTGACCACTCCTCTAAACTTGTCATGTAGGTCATAAAATTTCTCTAATCTCACAATAGATTTGGGGATAAAGTTTACCATCTTGGATGATGATTATGGAGATCGAGGATCAGATATTACAGTGAAATCTCA
>ML805846.1:1801-40808 GCA_009831015.1 Picea engelmannii | reverse complement strand
ATCACCAATTTAATTGTTATTAATTATTTGATTATTTCTGTTATTAATTTATTTTTATTTTGTTGTAATTATTTATTTTATAATATTTAAATATTGCTCAAATTGATGACTATTATAAGTCTGTTTCACAATGTAATAATTATGAGAGAAAAAACCATGTATATATAAATTCACTACCCCTAATATTTAGTCAATTTCACACATAACTAGAGCAAAAAACCATGTATTCATAAATGTGATTATGAAATTTTACTACACTAACATTCAATCAATTTCATGCCATGGGAGCAAAAAACCATTTATATATAAATGGGATGAAAATATTTTAAATTAAATCATAAAATAACTATGTAATTTTTTGTGCCTATTAACAAGTGGTACACTGTCATAGGGAAATGTATTTGTATACAACATTACATGAAAAAATATGCACACATATAAGGAGAAGAAATGAATTTGACATCAAAAGTTGAATGAATTGTTGTCATTGCCCTCTTCATCCTTTGAACCCTCCTCATGCTATGTAATAAAAAACATATAAGTTAAATAGTTGTTGATGTCCTCTAATTCCTCTGAGTCACCCTTGTCAAAAGAATATAATATATTTCAATTAATGAATGAAAAATTTCAATTATATATAAACTAAAAAATAAACACATGATTAACAATCAACTACATTGGGCATGAGCTACATATCTTCCACCATTATTTTGTAACCCTTCACCAGGGCATACTTTAGTTCTTCCTCAGTGGACTCACAACTATAGTCATTTAATTGTATGCAATAAGAAATACCGTATTTAATAATCACATATATTAAGCTAGTATATTAACATAATAAATGAGACTATATTGATAAACTTACAAAGTGCCCTCTAATCGCGGACCTCCTACCTTGTGTTGAAGAACGTGTAACAATATATTTCTTTGTATCCATTCATGCATGTACATAAGAAAATAAAAGATTAGTTAAGTTTATCAATGCCCTACAATTGACCACAAAAGTATGTCAATGGTACTGTTACCCCCTCTCACTTAGGGGTAACTAGAGGAGATAATGTCTCATGGAACACCATGAAGACATAAATCCCGATGATGATGATGATGATGATGATTAATATTCTCACATGCAACAACCCACCAACCCTTCTACATGCCTCTCTCCTCATCAGCACAACTCATCACACTCGATCAACATGGTTCATTGGAAGAGGGTGGTTTGACACATTATGAGGTACATTAGTCCTTGATTAATATAAAGTGTCATATTTAATGAATTTGGCATGTGACTGTGGATCATGGGTTTGAGTTGGATAATGGAGCATAGGCTCAAGAAGTTATTCTTTTTGCCTTGTTTCACCTTGGTGGCCATCATTAGTTTCCTAGTTTTGTGTTGTCACTCTTGGGGAACAAGGGTACTATTGGGGGTTTTTGATAAGGGTAACATACCATTCCCCCTCCATACTTAACACCTTCCATCACAGAGGATTCCACAATGTAATAAAATTCGATATGGTTGTTACATGTACACCGAAAAGGACCATGGTTCATTCTTCTATGAGAAGAAGGGCTAGAATGTTGAAGTTGATGCAACTTCTATAAAAAATGATAAAAATAATGATATGAAAGAAAGAAGAAATTATAATGGGACAATGAACAAATAATTCAAAATCCTAAGGTCATCTTGAGCTCCACCCTGTATAATGGTAATTTCCCCTAGTCCTAATGCATTAAATGCATAATCATAAGAAGGGATTTATCTTGGTAAAAAATGATGAAAGAAAGAATAAGTGCTTGAAACCTGAAAAGGGGACTTGCAATGAAATAAAAGAATATGAAAAGGTAGGATAAGGGGTTCGAATGCAAAAAGTAATGAGGAAATGTATCTCGAGCAACAAGCACTCCCTCTACTAAGGCGCTTATGAAGATGGACCAAATACAATGTCTTGCATGTTAATGACACCATCACCATGAAGTCAACCTAACACATTTTCATCCACCATACTTACACTTAGATGGCTTTTCTAGAGAAATATCTTTGTACCTGGGTATTGGCACACCTAATAGGGTATTTTGATGGTCCTTCCATACCTAAACTTTCCAAATTGCATAAATCCCTAAGCTAATGTGAAGTTTGAAGGGGATACCTAATGTGAATTGCTTATGTGGCTTATGTATTAAGTGATGGCCTACTTTGTATGTTTCTAAGGAATATTGAACCTTAAGATTGTTGGTTTTACTTGATTCTATGGCTTTGACTAACTTGGGTACACCTGACATGGTCCTTTGGAGGATGTCCCATGCCTTCACCCAGGACATTGTACATTTTATACAGGACATGACACGTGTGATGCAGAGCATTGGGTCACTTGATAACTTGGCATACTCAAATGCAAGCTCTCACACATTTTGGTTCGTGGATGATGGAAATATGAGCTTTCATATTACATATATGGTCAGATGGGCAGGAAACCCACACTTTTGGATAATGCACCTCGGGGACTTGTAGGCTTTGGATGGAGGACGTTGAACTTGCACATGATTAGACACCCTTGGGAGACATGATGCACCCTCTTTCCACCTTGGACACTTTCCTTTGCACCTTGGATGTTGAGCACTTTGAGGATGATGTCACACATGTAAGGGTTATGATGATGATGGGGCCAACCCCATCATTAGGGAATCCTTGGATGATGAATTGGGGAACTTGACACGACCTTTTTGATGAGGAGACATGACATTTCACCTTGCTTGCACCACTTGATGATGAGACATGGCCTTTGTGGGGGCCTTACACCCTCTTAGAGCATGACGTCACCCACATGTGTGACTTTGGAGAGCATATTTTGGTGTATTATCATGTTTTTATATTGTTTGAGTCTATTTGAGGAGTCGACCTAGACCTATCTCACTTGTATCATGGATTTATTATTGTTTTAGGGCTTATTGTGGACATATACGCTAGGGTTGCCTCATATAAAGAGGCTAGCACTTAATTGTGTCAAAGCATAACTCATCACTTATGATACATCACTTATATTTATCTCTTATCTTATCTTTTTCTATGGAGTACTCATGCACACCTTTAGAAGGATAGTCTTGTGGATGATTTGTCTTATTTTGGTGGATGATCTTTGAGCTAGGGTTTCCTCATGCATAGCGACTTGGATAAGAAAGTCTTATTTTTCAAGTGTTTGTTCATGATGTATTTTGGTGAATTATCTATATTGGCAAAGTGTTGCATGTTACCTTTTATGCTAGGTTCTTTTGCTAGAAACCTTAGGAGGGATTAAAAGTCTTTACCCCCCTCCCTATTTTCATTCATCTTGTTTGTTGAAGTATTTAAGACCTAATTCTAGGGATTAAAAGTATTTATCCCCCTAGGGATTTGTGTTGGCTAGTTCAAGATCTAGGGTTTATAAGGCCATAAACCTTAGGCTTTGACCTAGTTCACTTATATCTTGAAGTTAGACATCCTAGAAGAAGGAGACAACACCTAGGGTTTATAAGTCCATAAACCTTGAGGTTTGTCTTTTGAGTTTTAATCCTATGTCTATAGAGCTTTATTCCTAGGGTTTCAAACCTCGATCTCTTCTTGGCTATCTATTAGATGGTGTTGCTTGACTCAACTTTCCCAAAGGAACACAATGACACTAGTCTTGAGCTCTTAAAGTGGTATGAAACTTAAAACTTACCCTCTCTCTCTCTCTCTATCAAAGCAACCTAATAGTTATATACCCTTCTAACCTCCAACCCTAAAAATAACTCAATGCTTGGCAAACCATGTAAACTTTTTTTTGTTGTTATAAATGTTTTCTACAACCATTAGGGCTTAATTAGGTTGTTGATAACTTACTTAATATTGTGGTTTAAGAAGGCTATAATCATTGTTGAACACTTGGATCTTATTCCACTTGTTAAGGCTTATATTTTAAGATTTTATTTACTAATGTTGAAGGCTGATTTCTTGCTACTTTTACAAAGCATTCTTAGCTGATATAACCATTGTTTATTGCTGCAATTTTTACCACAAACACCTCCTTACTTGATATCTATATGTTAGGGAGCTAACCTACCTAACCCCTCAAGTGGGTAGAATAATATATTTCCATGTAATAAAGGTCAATATTAATAAGGCCTAGCAATAAGGAGGAATAAGTCAATTGTAAGAAGATCTAGTAGAAGCTTCCACTTCTAGAAGGATCTTCCTATAGATTGTTTTTTTGGATAGATAGATTTAGTATAAATAAGAGTAGAGGGTATGAGAATTTTTGTCTTGGATATTATTGTAATAGAGCTCTACTCTGCTGGAGGTTGCCCCCTCGAAGGGCAAGTGAACATTGGTATCATTAATCAAGGTGCTCTTTATGGTTATATCATTGTTGTTCTGCCATTTCTAGCTAAAATATTTTTGTTCTACATACTATTCTATACCTAGAATACTACAAGTGGTATCAGAGCACTTTCCCCGACAGAAAATTGTGGGTTAATTTTTTTCAGGGTAGAGGCGTATTCTGACGTCTTAAAGTTGTAGAGATATGTTGTTATGTGCATAAACCCATAGTCAGGGAGTAATACACACATGAAATACAAGAGGTACTCAAGCACACATCTATTGGCCACCCTTGTAACCCCTGTTGGTACCCCTTCGAGTGGTAGCGCATCAGACAACATCTGTATACAGATCGAACTAGATCTCCTGAAGCCCTCCATAGATAAACCAATCGGTCGCCTGAATACTATAGTTCCATTGAGAACAACACTCAGGAAGATACTCTCTAGTAACTTGGTAGTCGGGTAGTACGACTAAGGGAACGATCTAGCCTGCTTAGTTGGTGCCCTGAGATATTGGGCCGAGTACTACTATTGGACCCCGCATGTATGTCAGAGAGCTATAGCACAGGGCAAACCCTTGTCCATAGAAACCTTGAATACCCCAACCCTAGGAACAAAAACAAAAACAGAACATACAAGATCTATTGCCGCGCAACTGTGCCTTCTGCATTCTAGTTGAAAAATTACTACACATTTCTTCCTGTTAAGCATTTAGTCATTTCGTCACTGCAGTATTATTCAGGCCAGAGTATAACTCCACAGGAGTAAAAAAAAGGAGTATAGTGGTCTCGACGACACACTTATTTGGGACCTATCCCATTGGATACCCCTTTTCTCCCTGATCACAATCATACCTTTCATTTTTAATCATTTTTTTCAGTGGACCCGAACCCTTCTCAGCTTCCCTATTTTTCCACCTATTCCATTATATTTCCTTTCTCGCCCTGATCATCGTGGTACATATCACTTATAAGTCCTTTTTTTTGGTCCCACCTACCCATTTTTACTTACTCCCACTTCCCTTCTCCAAATGGCCACCACTCGCAACCAAGACCTACAAGCTTCCATCAATCAAGTGACATATGAGATTGGCTCTACCAATTCTTGCCTTGCACAATTCGAGACCCAACTCGAGCACAAATTTGACACCATGGAAGCCAACTTCATGAACCAATTTAACACCCTCCAGTCTTCTGTCAACCAGTTGTTGAACTTCCCTTTGGGTCCTTCCTCATCGGACCAACCTGATGTTGTTGATTCCTCTCATTCTCTACATTTTCAATCCCACTCCTTTCAGTGTGACCCCCGACTTCACCATGTTGAGGTCAATAAATTTGATGGATCTGATCCTACGGGTTGGGTCACTTAAATGGAGCATTATTTTTCTTTGCATGGTATTACTGATGAGTTGGCCAAACTTCACTATTCTATCCTCTATCTAGATCCTGAATGATGGCAATGGTGGTAATGGCGTAAAAATTCACGTCATGGGTATATTACCTGGACCCAGTATGTTGTAGATCTCTATGATTTCTTTGACACTAATACCCACTATCTCAGTCGTTTGACCAAGTTGAAACAATCAAGCCCAATGGAAGACTTTATAACTACTTTTGAGCATTTGGCCTTTTGAACTGAGGGTATCTTAGATGCTTTCTTCCGTGAATGTTTTGTCAGTGGCCTAAAGGATGAAATATGATCCCAGGTTCTCATGTCCCGCCCTCATACTTGGTTGGAAGCTACTAAACGTGCTAAAGAGGCCCAACAATTTGTTTTTCCCCAGAACAAAAAAACACTATTTTGTTCCTCGCTCTCGACCCACTAATCCTAACCCCCTTGTCACTCCCCTCAAGGTCTAGAAATTAACTAGGGATGAAATGGATGAACACCAACTGAAGGGTATTTGCTATAATTGTGATGAAAAATATTTTCCGGGGCACAAGTGTAAGGAAAATAAATAAATTATGGCCATTTTCGAAGATGTTCCCGATGAAGATGTGACAATTCTACTTGTTGAATAGCCCTCCCTTCCCGATGCTACCCAAGAGCCTGCTGACCCACCTGAAGTTAAACCACTCATTTCCTTGCATGCCCTCACTGGCTTTTTTGCTCCACAAACCCTCAATATCATTGGTTATATTAAGAATATGAAGGTCACCATCCTTGTTGACAGTGGTAGCACTCACAATTTTATTCATCGTCACATTGCCCAGGAAACCAATTGCTATATTCGTGTTGTCAATAATTTTCAAATCATGATAGCTAATGGTGGGTCCATGAAATGTGGTGGGCATTGTGAAAATGTATGTCTTGAAATTGGACATTACCACTTGAAATATCATATGTTTGCCATTGAAATGGGTGGTTGTGACATTGTGCTAGGTGTTGAATGGTTACGCACTTTGGGTCCCATTCTTATGGATTTTAAGAAATTAACCATGCAATTCCAACATGAGGGACAAAGGTATCACTTCTAAGGTCTCACAACTGGTTTTCCTGAGATCACCAGTTCCCATCGCATGGAAAATCTCCTAAATAAAGGCCACTCTGGTATTATTTCTCAATTCCATTCTATTCACGCAGTTGAGACACCCTATGTGCATCCTGACCTCCAAGTTATTCTCTCCAAACACCAAGTTGTTTTTTCCACTCCTTAGGGAATTTTGCCTTCTCATTGTGTTCATGATCATTCCATCCCCCTTGTTCTTGGAAGTCTTCTTCCAAATGTTCTCCCTTGTTGTCATCCCTTTGCCCAAAATAATGAAATTGAGAAAATAATGCAGGAACTACCACAAGCGGGTGTTATCCACCCTAGTACCAGCCCTTATTCTTATCTTGTGGTCATGGTACTTGAGAAAGAAGGTACTTGGCGCATGTGTCATGACTTGCGTGCCCTCATTAAACTCACCATCAAGGACAAGTTTCCCATTCCTGTCATTGATGATCTCTTGGATGAGTTGAGTGGTGTTTAGTATTTCACTAAACTTGATCTACGTTCTGGCTACAACCAGATACGTATGCAAGACGGTGACATCCCCAAGACTACCTTTTGAACTCATGAGGGTCACTATGAGTTCTTGGTCATGCCCTTTGGCCTGTGTAATTCCCCCTCCACCTTCCAAAGCCTCATGAATCATGTCTTCTGTCCTTTTCTCCATCATTTTGTCTTAGTTTTCTTTGATGATATTCTCATCTATAGTAAAACTTGGCAATCCTATCTTTCCCATGTGGATCAAGTTCTTCATCTACTCTCTCAACATCAAATTTTCCTCAAACACTCTAAATGTGCCTTTAGTTCCTCAGAAGTCGAGTACTTGAGTCATATTGTTGGCAAGGATGGTGTCTGGGTGGATCCTAAGAAGATTGAAGCAATGCAGGATTGGCCTTGCCCCAAGACTATCAAAAGCTTGTGTGTTTTTCTGGGTTTCACATGCTATTATCGCAAGTTTTTTCATAATTATGGAAAGATTGTGGCACCTCTCACTGCTCTAATTAAAAATAATTCTTTCACTTGGACTCCTGCAATTGATCTGGCCTTTCAAGCATTGAAGGCAGCTATGTGCACTACTTCGATCTCATCCCTTCCTGATTTCACAAAGACCTTTGTTCTGGAATGTGATGCCTCTAGGGGAGGAATTAGAGTAGTCCTTATGCAAGAAGGCTGACCTTTGGCCTTTACCAACAAACAATTGTCAGAATGCCATTTGGTCCAATCAATCTATGAAAAGGAAATGTTGGCTATTCTGCATGCAATGGATCTATGGTGCCCTTATCTCTTACGAAAACGCTTCCAAATTAAGACAGATCATCAAAGCCTCAAGTATTTTCTGGGGCAAAAACCTTCCTCTCCAGAGCAACAAAAATGGGTAACTAAGCTCTTTGGATATGATTATGAGATCATTAACAAGAAAGGTAAAGAAAATGTGGTTGTTGACGCTCTTTCTTGAAAATATGAAGATGAAGGGTCCCTGTTCTCCCTATCCTTCATTGTACCAGATTGGCTCTAAGTTGTCCGCGAGGAATAACTACAAGATCCTAAAATTTTGCATCTAATCCAACAATTGTAAGACAATTTTCCAGTTTCCCCAGGGTACTCTTGGCATAATGATGAGCTTTGCTACAAAGGTCATTTGTATTTAAGTAAACAGTCATAACTTAAATCCATGGCACTTTCTAAGCTTCATGCTACTCCCACAGTTGGGCACTCAAGGTTTACCAAAACCTATGACAGGGTCAAACGTTCCTTTTTCTGGGATGGTATGAAAAAGGACGCTCGCACTTTTTGTCGCAGAATGTGATGTTTGCCAACGTAAAAAGGGAGAAACAATCAAATCCCCTGACACACTCCAAGCGCTTTTGATTCCACCCACTATTTGGAGGGACATCTCTATGGATTTTATTATGGGATTACCTAAATTAGGCAATAAGTCAGTCATCATGGTGGTAGTTGATCGTCTTTCCAAGTATGCTCATTTATGTGCTCTTCAACATCCATTTACTGCATCCACTATGGCTCAACTTTTCATGGATCATATCTTCAAGCTTCATGGCATGCCTCATTCTATTGTTTTCTTATTGAGACCCCACTTTCTATTTTTTCTGATTGATGCCATTTCTAGCTAAAATGTTTTTGTTCTGCATACTATTCTATATATGGAATACTACACTAGTGTTCTAGAGGTGATTATTCATTTGTTAGACTTGATAATTGTCATTACATGCATTGGTAAACTTATCTTACACACGTAAACCAATTACCTCGTCCAAACCCTTCCCAACCTTTCACATTTCCCTAGACCTAGCTTATTCGTTTGAGGTGATCAAGATAGGGGGCCATAGGATTGGGTAATCTTGCTATAGGATCCCTTGAGGTCTTCAGGGAAGCCTCCCTTGTGTGGAACCTATCCTTTACTAAAACGAGGGAATTATTTTCCTATATGATAGTGTCATTTACTTCCAATTGTTACACAAGTTCAACATCTTGTGAAGGCTTTGCACAAGTGCCAAATTTTGTGATAACAAGTAATACAATATTACATCAAAGAAAGATAACAATTTAAAAGCATATCAAAATAAATAACTACAAGCATATATTATTTATTACCTTTGTGGCTTTTTGTTCTGGTGTCTTAGAGTCTACTCTTTGTGCTTTCTTATCTTCAATATTTTTCTGGGCCTCTTTAAAACCATTCTAAATATTTTTAAGTATAGGATTTCCAATATTAGATGTTATTTTTTATAGTCTTTGCCTTTCTCACCAAGCATTGCAATGTTCCTACTAAACTTGTTTAAAACCATAGAAAATGAAGCCACCTATAAAATTCAATGTTGATATATAATGAAATATAAAAGTTGAAGGACTAGAAACATAAGTGAGTACATAGAAGACCAATTCAAACATATTTCTCTTGATATGGTCTATCCTCCTCTTGATAGTTTTTAGAATCCATGAAAGGCCCATTTATCACTAAATTGTAAATTTGGAAACCTTCTATGAAAATGTTGTAGTGATCTATGCTTACTAACACTACTTATTTCTACCCACTTTTTTTGGTATTCTTTTGACCACTCCCTTGTGACTATGTAAAATATTTCATAATGGACAATTGTATCACTACCAAATTGTAAAATCTCTCCTTCATCAATAACTTGTATATCATCATAATTGAATGAATTTTACATATCTTCTATTGATGAGACATATCTTCGTCTCCATTCATCCTCATCTTTTCACTCTATACTCAAACATTAATATAAACATCCTAGAATGAATAAGTTCCATGGAAAATGCAGAATAAACATGCCAAAGCAGTGGTTTCAAATGTATGAAAGATAGGCAAGGAAAAGTTCATTAAAATGTTGTATCCACAGTATGGAGTGAGTTCTAGAATGCTCTTCAATTGAATTTTAAATATGAGGTCAAGGAAACCTTGAAGCTCATTTGATTGTTCCCACTTGCACCAATCTGTAGGGGTTAGTTATCATCAAACTCAACACAAAAATACTAGAAAAAGTGTTGGTACTCAAGTTTGGAAACAAGTAATTTTTTTGTTATACAAAAGGTGTTTTATTATACATGGATTTCTAACTCATCTTATATAGGGGGAGACTTGTTCAATCTTCAACCTTTGTTTCCTCTAAAACTACACTACAACATCTCTCCATTCACAATTTAGGGTGGATTTTAGTGATGTTTTTTTTTCATTTTAGGGAATTCTAAATATGCACTCAATTAATATAAAAGTAATGCAATTAACCAAATATCATGTACAACATTCAAAGTCTTTGATATATTGGGTAACTATAGATTTGGTAGTTTTGAAATTGACATATCTAAGGCATTGAAAATGTTGTTTTTATTTATCTCATTATAGTAAGGACTATAGTCTTGGATATATTTAGGTATTTTAAAATTTAATTTACAAAATATCACTAGATAGCTCTTCTCATGTTTTATGGTGAGTTTATTGAATTCAACATCTCTATATAGGAAACAATTCCTATTGATATTTGTAGTTACAAGGAACGTTATGTAAGATGGAAATGGTGGATAAAATAGGGTTGTGAGAAAATTTGATCCTACCATGTGAAGTTGGACCTAGGGGTCTAGGGAAATAGAGCACTATTGGGATGAAATAGATGCTACATCCCTTTATCACTTCCTTTCAATCTCAAGGAGGATAAAAATAAGGGTGACAAGAAATTAAGGAAAACTCCATTGTGTATCTCTCTCTCAGGCTTAGATACCCTTTGTTTTTGCCACATATACCATAAGTGTATATATTTAAGGGTCATGGTTCTCCCATCATTTGAAATTGTCAATGTAGATTGGAATGGTGTTTAAGCATCCTCATAACAATGCAACACAAATGTCATTGTCAAATAGCATAGGTTAGCATGCCTTGTATTTGTTGCACTTATTATATAGGTTAATGATGTTGTCTCCTCTCATCATTATACTTAACTCGTAAACCCAAACTTTATAAGAGGATTTATATGATTCTTCTTGCTTGTCTTGTGCACAATTTGGATTTCTAGTGTGTGCTCAAATTAGATCACCTAAAACTAGTGATATTATAAACACAATCTCTCCTTATGTGACCATCCACTTATTTTTACCATTTTTTATGTTTCCTCCCTTACGTTGGCATGTTGCGTCCAAGCCAAATAATTAAAGTAAAATGAGAAACCCCAAATTATTGAAAGGGAAACAATGTTGGGTCCTCTCATCAATCATTTCAACTTGGAAGCCCCAAGTTGTCTCATCGCATATAAGCCAAACAACCCAATCAAATGGAAAACAACGTGTCAGTTTTGCATCTTGCTACTCGTCTTAGCCATAGTCATTCAACTTAAGACCATATATGCGAACAAATTGTAATTCAAATGATTTTGGGCTTATGTGCATAAACATTAATCTGTATTTGCTAATTGGGATTTTTCAAAGAGAAGAAGATGTGTGTGGGCCTTGATAAGGTTGGAAGGACAATTCTAATAAGGGTAGAAAATATATCTAAACATAATGCTACAAACATGCAATCACTTCATCCCTAACATGATCCTTTACTCAATAAGAGAATCCTCAAGAAAGCCTATTTACAAATGATTTGACTATAGTGGTAGGCAATTCTTTGTTAAAAATAAGGAACTTATAATGAGAGAGGAAGAGAAAAGGAAGAGGGGGATAAGGGATAAGAGAAATATGAAAAGGAAGAGAGAGGGGAGGAAGAAGGAGAAGAAAGCAAGAGAAGTGGGGGGAGAAAAATAGGAAGAGAGAGAGGAAGAGAGGAATAGGAATAGGAAGAGACCATCAAGAGGAAGGAGATGGGGGAGAGGAAGAGAGAAAGAGGGAGATAATTGGGGGAAGAGGAAGGAAAACCCAAAATCCATATGTAAAACGTATCTCTAAAATCTAAAACTGAAATCCCTTCTTCAAAACCCACGTCACATTTTATTTTAAATCAAAAAATTAATATAAATAAAAATTGGGGGAAAATGACAAAAAAATTACTTGTGAATCCAAGAGATCTATTGATGCCCCAGTAATGATCTASCAATKCCTYACTAATATCCCATACTTTYGTCTATTTAGCACTCCCACAAATCCCTTTCATCTCTAGAAATCTCTGCCCCATACCCTCATGTGAAAATGAAATGAGTGTACCCCCCATTTTTTCAACGTATTTTTGAAATGGACAATGAAAGCAACACAGATTTTTTTTTTTTTTTTTTTGGATAACTATGTCAACCTTGCATTATCCCTGCATCGACAGTTRTGACACTAAGATAAAGTGCACATCATCCTACGTCATCACATCATTGACAACAAGTCACCAACACATCATTTTGGCATCATACCTCATTGTGTAATACGCCGRTAAAACAAAAAAAAAATGTATTACCTTCGTGTTGTAGAATGTTTTTGGTGGTTATTATTGATATAAAAAATTAAAATTACTATTATTTTTAAAAAATTATTATAATAATTAAAAATCCCCTACCGTGAGACATGTTGTTTAATAATAATAATAATTATAGTTATTAGTAATTACTATTAAAAATCCCTTACCATGAAACATGCCCTTTGTATGGAGTCTTTGGCTTAGGAATAGGGCATGGACTCAATTCAAAGGTTTAACTCACCAAGGGTGTGTCTCCTTACCCAAGACACTTCAATGTTGTAAATTGGTGCCTTGGAAATTATGCACTACTTTTAAGACATGGTGTGTAGTAGCAACCTAAGGTATTAGGCCCTACACACTACTTTTATGGCTCATTAGCCATGAAAAGGCCCCAGGACACAACACGTGCACTCTATAAGGAACCTTTGGCTAGTCCAAAAGTGGTATATGAGTTTGATTCTAATGTTTGGCACACCAAACACATGTCTCTATATTGTAATACCCTTGTTTCCCCCAGCTTGTAAATGTAACTATTTTTTTCTAAAAGGGTAGTGTAAATATTTATGCTGCTAATATAAAAAGGAAAGTGTTGCATAGCTGTTGAAGGGGTTGCCAAGGTAGATCATGATGCATGAGAGGAAATCAAGGAGGAAATTTTCCCGTATTCCAATTGATAATAAATATTAAAGGGAATTAATTATATTATATGGTGTTATAATTAATTGTATTGGCATAAATGAATAATAGAAGTGGGACCCTCTCCGTAGATCCGACGTTTAAGAGATTTGGGTATACTCATAAAAACCTGATGAGGAATCTTTGTTGAAGTCCGGAGGCTTAGGTATTAATGGATATTAATAATCCTAAGTGCTCCTTTGATATAAATTAATCACATTATAATATAATTAATAAAAGGACAATTTGTAATAATAAATATAGGTTGAATATAGTTAATCCTTTTTCCNTATATATATATATATATATATATATATATATATATATATATATATATATATATATATATATATATATATATATATATATATATATATGTGTTAAATTACATGAAAATTCGTCATGGAGAAATTAAATTATATACCTTAATTGAGGTTAATCAACTTAAATACATTATGGAGAAATTAACCTCATTGTGCTATAATATAATTACTCATAATTATCATACAAGTAATTTATTAAGTTAGTGCTAAACTACTTCTAAGGGGGAAAAGAGAAAGTAAAAACCTCAGTAATTACTGGGCCATGGGTATTAGGCTAAGCAAAAATTAATTATTGGATAATTAGTTGTGGAGAATAAGTATCTTTAATGAGGTTTAAGTAATTAACTACCAAAGAATGGTATTCTACGAAATATTAATTAAGTATTTTATTTGGACTATAGGAGAGGGACAATTGTCATCCTCTAGTCGAGAAGGCCTAAGTGCCCTACGGTGACATGGCAAATTATTGTTGACTAAGAACATCAATGTGATGGCGCATGTTAATATTCAATGGGTTGACGAGTTGAGTGGGGTCCAGTAGGATTGGTGAACCTTAGGTGCCGAATGGATCCTAACCATAGTTCGGGAGGTCTGGCATGTGTCGAGACTATCCATTGAGAGAAAGAGAATATTCCTCGATACCATGTTCGTCGGAAGCAAGAGAAAATTTTATACCCCATCCCTCAAAAAGGTACTTAGGGGTCGGGTGTGTGACAAAGTGGTATCAGACAAGGCAACAACACTTCACCTGCTTGGGCTCACGAAAAAGTCAGATAACTTTCTTTTCTTAGAAAGATTTAAGGGGGAGGGAGCCCTACCCTACCCTATCTAGTAGAGCATGACTCAAACACTAGGTTTAGATGGGTTGGAGAATAGTCAAAAGACTAGTTTACCAGGGCTAAGATGAGCATGTTGATAGTGTTTACTATCACAAGGAGATTATCTGCATAATATCCTTGAGGAGAAGGATTGCATATTGAAATTTTGTTGGGAATTACTCAACAAAAATTGAATCATGTTGGATTGTAACAAAAGAATCATATTGCTACCTTGGGGGAATGATAACCACTCCTACATGAGGGGGATTATGATGATAGGTGCTAATAGAAAGACTTGGATGTGAATGAACTGAATAGGTTGCAAGGTTGCCTACAGATGTGGGCTTATGAAGCCTTTGGTAATCACAATTGTTTCTTAAATAAGAGATTAGTCCTTATGAGTATATTTCCCCATGTCTAGAAGCCTTATGGAAATATGTGAGGTCAACTTACTTGTACTGTCTCAATTGAAACCTACTATCGGGATAACCCCTTTAACAAAGTAAAAAGGAGCCCTGTGGGATGAGAATAACCTTCAGGAAATAAGTAAAGTGATATGAGCAAGTTTAGGAGCTCATGGATGTGCTAAGGGAGTGTATATCCCTAATAAATTAAGGGTGTGCCTATGCAATAGGTAAGCAAGTGGAATATGTTTGCACTGCAGGCATAGGTGAAATGCTTGGTGCACAAGGATATGCTAGAATGCATATGGAAAAATATTAAACATGCAAATTAGGCATATTATAATATACGGTGGGTTGTAAGGTATGGTCTATTGATGGACCTTTTAAATGAGAATGACCTTATGTCAACAAGAGTTAACAACAAGAATGAAATGTGGATAATGTTGTGGTCTATTACCTTATTAAGATAGGACTGTAAGGATTAATGAGAGACTGATGCAAGGTCTGATTAAGGGGGTGTCAGAACACCTTTAGATGACCAGTGGATCATATTGACATCCATAGATGGATGGTAGCCACATGGATATGGCTTGGTGTACTCAAATAGAAATAAGATGGAGTTTAGTCTCTTCTTCATGCCTCAATTCTGTTGACCAAGAATGAATTGAGGCATGAAGAAGAGACTAGAAGTGGTTAGCTTACTGCCTTGGGTAATACAATAACTACCCATCTGAATTCTGATATATGGAAGGTATTTACAATAGAAAGGGGAAAAGCGGCCCTTGATGGTTGTTTCCATGTAGAGAGGGCAACATCAGTATGAATTATGGATGTGAGACTGGTCATACGATTGAATGTAATCTGTCACTAAAGAACAATAATATTAAAACTAAAATATCAATGTGAATGAATGAGGTAAAAAGGTGCAAGTGATGTACCTACACATATACAAATATATGTATACAAGTTTAAAAGTATAATATGACTGCTTGATCAAGTAGGTTGTGAGGCAAGATGTGTACTTACCATATCTGAGCAATTCCATGGATGCATGGTTAACCCTATGTTGGAGGGTCTGATTACATTGACGAAATAATAGCTTGAGGAGGATGTGTCCCATTTCCTCGGGAAAAGCTAGAATAAATTGTTGAAAGAATAAATGGGTAGGGATGCCCTATTGTCATGATAAAAGGCGACATGATTATGCATGTGAGGATTGCATGTGGTTAAGTTCATTATGAATGTCATTTAACATAACAATGAATATGTGTGGATGATCAATATAGATGCATAATGAAGATACATGCTTATATTCCTTATGGAATTTTGAGTAAACCTCTGAAATAATGAAGCTAAGGCCACTCCAGATAGCGATGGGTGTGCAACAAAAGAGTTGCATGCTGAAGGGGTTCCCTATGGAGGAACTGTGTAAATACTTTGTAAGAAGAACAAAGTCACAAGCTTAATGAGTGTTGAAAATTGGGTAGTGGGATGTAAGCCTATTTATATAAGAATCCTGGATTACATTCTAAAACATAATGCATGAATGAAAGAATAACAAATGAATACTAAACATTCTAATAATTAAATAGTAATATGCAGAATTCACACGTTCATAATTCATTGTGAACAAAAATCTTATTGTTGTAGCATGTTGAATTATCCAAGATTCTTAAGGTGAACCTAACCAAGACTACTCGAGGAAAAGAGCAGAAATATCCCAACAGGGAGTAGATTGCAGACGAAAAGACAAAGAAAAGGAGGAATATGTTTCTCACTTTAAAACTTTGAATTGCTTAACATAGTTGTAATCCTTAAAAGAACAATTGTGGGAACAAGTACAACTGGTGAAAGAAAAATGAACAAACAAGTATAAATTTGGTTAAATCCATGAATGTGTAAAGACAGTGGGGCATTGGGAATAGTTTAGTTAATTTGACAAGTCTAGACCGTGTAGAAGGAGTTGGAAAGAGGGAAGAGTCCCTTAAATCGGGAAGAGTCCCTTAAATCCTTTTTCTGGTTGTGTATTGTGTTTCTCGAGGATGATAAGATGATATGTTGTGGTGTGTGAGTGTTTTAGCATGAGAATGGTGATAAATGTTTGACTGTAGAGACAATTGGAGACTTGATTATGTTTGCACTCGTGAAAACATTTAGGGTAATGTGATACAGTGCATAAAGATATGTTGGGGCATATCTAAAAATGCTTTACTGATTTAGATACATATATTTCAGTTAACATGACAACTGACATGATTTGGAATGTGATAATGCATGTTTTGTGTAGGAAATGATTGGAGTTGTTGGGAAAGGACAACTTCCAATGGTAGATAACCTCTGGTAAAGGATAACTGCAAGAAGGTTGTTGTTGAAATATTTTTGAAGGGACTTTGGGAGCCCTATGGAGCACTATTGATGAGGTAAAAAATAGAAAAAGGGTTTTGGTAGCCAGAACAAGTATAAAAATGTGCATGCCTACGTGGCATAAGGTGTGGATGGATTTGGTAAGAATCTCCTCTAAAGTATTTTAGTTTCTTACTGATATGCAAATAATTTTGAATGGTTATTGTATGCCATTGCTACCCAAGCAGGGTAAGATTCAGGAAAGAAGAATTCGAATAATAGAGAGAGGAAATCTATGCCAGCGAAGGATGATTAAGAATCCTTACAAGAAAATTCATGAATCAATAGTATCATGTGTACATTGACCAATCAAGAGTGATCGGGAACAAAAGTACTCATAGACAACACATTTAATTGAATGCATTGAGGAAATGCATGCTTGCATAAGAGGGTAGATAATATATTGCCCATTAAGGAAGAAAGACCTTCCAATATTCTACCTGAACTATAAGGGTGTTAAAGAAAGGAAGTGGGTGGTCATGACTATTGGCACCACTCGCTACCAGTAAGGAGAAAAGTGTTTATATGCAACCATATGAAACTTAGGTTTCATATTATAATATGTTAAACCGAGGAAATGATCAATTTCTAGAAGGAAGCACAATCCTACTATAATAATGAACGAGAATGAATAAGCCATATGGTGAAGAGGTTAGTTGAGCTCCAACACACCATGGTAAAGTGCTTGTCATAAAGTGTGGAAAACTTGAAATCAATGCAAGGGTGCATTGGGTAGGAATGTGGCCATGAACATTGGCACATTGATTAAAGTCATTTAATATTTGAGGCAAAAATTTAGGTGTTTAGGCCCTAATGATGCTTATATGGCTCATGGGTCATGCACTATTCCGAAACAATGATATATGCCCTCCATAAGGTATCTTTTTCCCTTGACTCTCCTTGCCTGGGTCATGCTTCAAGGTCAAAAAAGAGGGGCTTAGGCCCTATAGAAACCTTCTACTCCCGCTAGACCATGCATACGTGCATGGACCATCACACAATCCCTTTGGAAGTGATTGTTGACCTAAGAGTGGCACACAAGCTCAATTCTTTGGTTTGACACACTAAGGATGGGTCTCATGGCCAAATTAATGCTTCAACATTAAAATAAAGGGGTTTATGGACTAAATTCCTTATCTAAGCCACGTAGGCCATGCATGAGGCCTTAGTGCATATGAGAATCCCTCTATAAAAAGTCATTGGACCACCTAAATTTTCTCGAGAATGGCATACAAAATCAATTCAAAGTTTCATCACATGAGTAATGGGTCAAAGCACCAAGGACTTTTCTCATGGCCAAATTTTGTTTCTTTATACATTATACATTACTTCTAGGGCCTATGGGTTATGTATGGCACCCTCAATCAAGACAAATGCCTTCTAGAAGGATTATTTCTCCTAGAAGTCACATGCAGACTTGATTTCTAGAATTGACATAATAGAGATGTGTCTCTCCATCCAAGACATGATTAATGCAAAACAAATTATGAGCTTAGGCCCTATACACTATGCATAGGGCTCACGACAAAATCATGGGGCCTATAGGCGTTATATCTAAGATATTTACATCAATGTTGCAAAGTTGATATCTGGTCAATTGGTGTTACCCTACTTTATTTCATGGTTGGGAAGGTTACACTCTTCTAGCATGGAATTTGTTTTAACTAAGTTATTTGTCCAATCATCCAACAATATTTGTTGATAAATATTCAAAAGCCTAATTGTTCCTTTAAGACCCAAGATTTATGAATATGATACTTTCAAAGGGTATCCCTTGTAGATGAAGGCATTTTGGAAATGTAGCAATGTCTTATCCATTAGTTGGAATGCCTTTATCATTTTTTTACTTGTATCACAATTCCTGTATTACCACAATTTCTTCCACCAAAGGTAGAAAATATTTTTTGTGTTTACAAGTCCAAAACCTTAATGAATATTTCACTATGTGATAATAGACAACGCTAATTGGAAAATGATATTCATTTTATTGAGTATATTAATCATGGTTGACATTTAATTTACATCACATTTGCATATGCTAATTTTGCACCACATTTAACAAACCATCCTCTAAACGTGGAGATGGCTCTAAGTGTGCATTGGGGCAACTTTGTAATAATAAGGCTACATGGAATGAAATAGTTGAATTAGTGTCTCCTTCCCCACTATTTCATTATATGTTCTCCATTTATATGTGCCATGTGTTGTAATCTCAATAGTTAGAAAATTTCAACAAAAAATGTGTTAATTTGTAGTTTTACACAATTTCTGAAGTTGCCACCCATGATATCGTGGCAATGGAATTTAGTGAAATATTCACTAGGCATTAACATTTTTTTACAATTTAGTGAAAGATTCACGTCATGTGTGTCTATTATAGTATGCCAATGGGAATTGGAGCAGGGGGTGATGTTCTAATGCATGGAGGTCTAAGAAACAGATGAAGGGTGCATGCAAGAGGGAGGATGCAACTCTAGTGCATGAAGATGGAGGTTAACTATGCACATGTTGGTTATGGGTTATGCGCATCATGGCTTGAAACAATGGTTTGCTCTTGGGACTTCCAAGTGGTTTGATTTTTTGAAGGTTGTCATTCAATCATATAGTGTCAAAATGGAGCAAAGGAAGTATCATAAAAAATGTATTGATGAGAAATTTGACAATGTCCAATCAAAAATATGATTTGAGGATGCTAACTACTGATTCCACTCCCTAGAAACTCTATTAGGCAAGCTACCTAGATCACACTCTTGAAATTGGTTCAAAGACTTGTGACAACTTTGAATGAGCCATCCAATATCAAAATGGGGCAAATGATATGTTGTTGGAAAGGTCATGAAGCAATACATAGTTTTAAAACTCTATTCTTATGTTTCAAATCCCATTAATGAAACTTTTTAAACTATGAACCTATGCCACCAAACTGCTACCTTGCAACCAATGTTGATCATGTGAAATTTCATTCTCAATAACTAGGGCTTGAAACTAAACATAGGAAACATGGAGGGTGCCCAGTGACTAGTGAAAGGGGTCAACATTTTTTTTTTTGCAAATTGTGCTTACTTTTGTTGAAATAGGACCTCATCAACATTGAAATGTACTTTACTGATATGGGAGAGTTTCATAACTAAAAAATAATCCAATAATGTCCTCCTCGACGACCAAAACATTAATAACTTGAAGAAAGACAAAGAAGGTTGAATTTAATTTGATTATGCACTCACAAGATCCTATTGGGCACTCTAACCTTAATGGCTATCATGAACATGTCTCGAGGATGATAGAACACTAAAGAATATTGTCAATCTGAAAATAAATTATCCCTACTAACTCAAACTCAGTTAGCAAGGCTTGACCAATAAGAAACCCAAAATATTATAACCATGTTTGTGTGGATCCAAGTAAATTAATATTGATGAGTGATAGTCTTCTAATGTTTGTTAAGCCATTATGAATATGAAATAACCACTCACTTTATTATTACATCAATGTATCTATCAATTTGTCTCCTCGTGAGTCTTCTTCAACAAATAACACCAATGAGCCTCCTAATAACAAATCTAAGCCTTCTTCTTTGTTAGGATATTTAGACACTTAGGAGTTAGTTAAGATCAACTTGGTCCAATGTGTCTTTAGGTGAAAGTGTTTCTTTAGTATGCATTAGTATGCATTTGTAGTTGTGTAATCCAACCATCACAATATGTTCTAGACATAAAGTGTTATGACAACTCATAGTCTCCTTGATACTAACATCTATATTGATATGTGGCTTAACACCCGATTGGTCAATTATCTCTATTTAAATATGATGGAGGTTCATTTGTTGAAGATTGACTATGAGAATCTCTTATGTACAAATTTTTCTTTTACATTAATAGATTTCCTAAAGTGGTCACATTGGTTGGGGTCGTGGACTATTTCCCTCTTAGAGGATTTTAACCACATAAAAAAATTTGTGTATTAATCTTTGATTTGGTTGTGTGAGTGGTTGCTTAAGGTGTTCAACCTGTGTAGAAAAACCTTGTTTTGTTGAACATTGTATCAGATCTCATTTGAAGACTCACTCTCATCGTTGAATGAGATCTTGAACTTGTGTTTTTCCTGTATGATCTTGAACTCGTGTTGCCGCATGCATCATAATAATTTTGGTTTCTACTATTTATGTGCATTTATGGGTAGAGCAGACTGCTCCATTACATCTAGAGCGTTGCTTTTAGTTGTAAATACTTTTTTTTCACTAAAAAAGGTTTTTGTTTTCCCAAGACACAACCATTTTTGTTAGATCCAAAGGCATAAAGTTTTATTAACCCCCCCCCCCCTTTTAAAACCGAGTTAATATTTCAGTTTTATTGTTTTTATTCTTAGCTTGCTACTCTTTTTGGTTTGTGTATGCTCTTTGTTTTGCGCTCTATGCGACCTTGACAAATCAGAAACATAACAGAAAGTGTTTTCTTTTTTACACATGTTGTAACATCCCCAATATAATCCCCAATTTAATTAATGTGCAATGTAGATATAATGTGTGGCTATGGCCAAACATTGTAATATGCAAAATGTGTTTTCTAAATTTTAATAAATACAATTTAAGACCAACTATTGGGAATATGGACATAGATGGGGGTTGATTAATCCAAAAGAAAAGGGGGAATGCCTAGGGAGTGTCTAAGAGGGGTCCAAGGGGGAAATTATTTATGGGTATTAATTCAAACCCATATTTCTAAATTTTATTATCATTTGGGGGACAACCTTCTGTTTTCTATTTGAGTGTATGAGAGCCCAATCATTAAACTCATGTAAGAGGGTGGGTGTAGAAGTCACATCCCATAGTTATTGGAAGCATGGGGCTGAAGTAAAATCAACATTAGGCAGAGTGAGCAGTCAACTATCTTGAGAAAAGAGAGGAAATTTATATGGGTAGTAACAAACATTTTTTCAATTTAGTTTTTCATGAACAACAAGTAGAGAACATGGGAGAAGAGCATTGGAGCTGAAGCAACAAGGCTGAACGAATTTTTGAGCATTTTGGAGTTGAAGACCGAATATCGAGGTTTTTAGGCCTGAAGAGTGAACTCCCGAGTGAGTTACACTATAACAACAAGTGGTTGATGTTGTTTTTGCTGGTGGGTTTTCTGGCAGTGAGTTCCCAGCAATGATATTCCTGGTTAACTGTGCTAGAGAGACCTTGGTAAATGAATGGGATGCCTAATAGATTGATAACAATGACGGGGTACATTCCTTAGGTTGGGTAAGTCAAGAGGAAGAGAGCCAGAGGAAATTCAAGATATTTGTAGGAGAATACCAGTGGGTTGTGGGATATTGAGTTGTGAGTGGACTGTGAGAGGCACCCTTCTTTGTGGATTGCTAGCCCCATATTGGGGGTGATTTTTTGTTGAGATATGGAACAACAAGTATATGGTTGGGTGGAGCATCCTTCTCAAGCAGTTGGTTACACAAGTGTTTTAAAAGATAAGTGTTTATCTATTTTTGAGTTAATATTTCACGAGTTTAATTGTTGTGCTTAACTCTGTGTATGTGAATGATTTAATTACTACTATGAATGGGTTTATTAGTTGCATTCATGCTCATTTAGAATTTTTGTAGTTGCATTTCATTATGGGTATCAAAATCTGGTTAAGAATGTGAATAAATCGTAACTGGTAATCTACAACAAATGAATTAGCAAAAAATTCAATTTTTATGTGTATTATGTGTAGTAATGTTCCTCAGTTAAGGTGGGGGATGTTACATTATGGAATTAGAGCTCAAGGTTCAACACCGAGCTTGTAAATCAGGAGCCCCTGTATCCGTATCCTCAGACTTTGCAGCCCATTGTTGCTTCTCCTGCCCGCTACACTCCAGTTGATAAGGTATCCCATTTTCCTTGTCTCCTAACTGCCTACTATGCTCTCTTCCTCCTCTACCCATTATGATTTGATTGTCTATTTAATATCTTCTTTACATTGAAGAAAATCTCTATATTTTTCTTATTCTGCGTTCGAGGGTGACTGCACGAGACCTGTGTTGTTGTCTGGATGTGGTTACAGTGTCTCAAGGTGTTCGGTTTAGAGTTTGAGTGTTTCTTAGAGAGGCTTATGTTTAGTTCTCCAGAGGCTTAAGAGTTGTTGAAGATATGATCAAGAAAGGATTGATAGAGGCACATCCAGGATATTTTTATATAGGCTCAAGGAATAGGCTCAAGGTTTTAGGATCTAGAGGCTCAGGACTCTTCTGGTGGTGGTAGAATGATCATCACAGAGTCATCAATATCTTGGGTGAGACGGTGGCAAGCAAGACGAGGCGATGGCATAGAGGCAACAATACATTACCATGTGGGAACAAGGTGTTATAAGTAGCAAAAAAAGAGAATTATTAAGAGTACTTTTAAAAAAGTTGCAATCCATGTCACACCATTGCTTCTTCAGTAATACAGTTTGTAATACAATTTGTTGTTTTATCTTATGACCTTGTTTGATTTTTTTCCAGTGTTGAGAAATATGAAAACAAATACATTACATGTAGCATAAGAAGAACAAGTACTTAAATCATCACTTGTGAAAGTATTTTCAAAAGAAGTTTTGATAATGGAAATTTGACAGTGATATAAGTCAATTGCAAGTTTATGCTACCGATTTTCAATTGGTAGGCCTTGCCAACATAATTCTTGAAGGTTTCATGTTAGTGTATGATATAAGTTAGTTGCAAGTTTATGCTACCGATTTTCAACCAACTTATGTTGGCAATTTCAAAAAAAAAAATTGATAAAAAATATATATAAGATTTAAAAACTTTATTAAATGTTATATGCACGTAGATGTCGTGGAGAACTTCGAGTACAAGAAAAGCCAGTGTTGGCAAAGATTTAAAGACCGTTGAATTAAGATCAAAGTGGAACTATATGAAGGTTGATGTGAAATAGATGGAGATTGATGTGAAATGAATATGTAAATGTAGTGACATTCTATAATATCGTGCTCCTGTCTTTTTACTTAATAAATCTTGTCGTATCTTTATCATAGACCATTTTGTAAGTATGTATATGATATTTATACTATTTTCGAAGCAGTCTAACCATCATTTGTCAGAGAAATCTTGGGTGAGACAGTGGCAAGCAAGACGAGGCGGTGGCACAGAGGCAGCGATGGCTCAACATTTTTGAAGCAGTTTGACCATCATTTGTCAGAGAAATCATTGCTATATATTTAAAGAAATGAACATAAATCATTATAATAAATTTAAATCTTTCACGTAGAAGTGAAATAAAGTTATATAAAAATGTAAAATTACATTTTGGGGGAGCTGGGAAAGTCAACAATGAATGACTGAGGAGTGAACAAATTATATTTATTCAGTAATAAGACTCCAAATGTGTCAACCTATAGAGGTCCTTATAAAAGGAATTTAAATATGGTAACAAAAATAATTATTTTGTTTTTGTTAAGTACAACATTGAAGAATGGAAAAATATTTTTAAGTCAAACGTTAAGTAATACATGGTCAATGGTGAATCGATTGCAAGAGCCACCTTCGACCGGGACTAATAACCGTAGAAATAGTGCAAAACGTTTTACAAAGACACTCTAAAATAAATAAATAAAAACCTATAATTCAATGGGTTTAAAAGCATGTTTGAATAGAAAGGAATACAACCTAAACTAGTTTTAGGTCATAACTTTGGAAATTGATGTCACCTCCTTTTTGCACGTTGATTTTTAATTAAAATGATAAAAGAATTTACAAAACCTATTTTTATTAGATATCACATTTTATGTAAATGCTTGTGGTTTCAAAGTTCTCTTTAGTTTCAAGTATAAACTTTTGTTTCATATGCACGTTGATGTAGTTTTGTGTTGGAGTATGGATTAAAATAATCAGATTTAAAAGAGTTTTGAATTTGAAGTTTTAATAAAACACGTTTTATTTTGTATTTTCATTTTGAATTTGAAGTTTTAATAAAGCATGTTTTATTTTGTATTTTCATTTTGAATTTGAAGTTTTAATAAAGCATGTTTTATTTTGTATTTTCAAAACTTTTTAATCATGAGTTTAAAGTTAATGATTCCTTATTTTAAAGTATGCATATAATCACACTAGTGGTCTCATTTCCGAACCAACACACCACCAAGTTATTATCTTATGAAAAACAAACTGAGAGAATCAACGCAAAACAAAACAAAGCAAAATTGATCATAAAGCACTTGAAGCCAAACACTCAAGACAGAAAAATCATCAAACCAACTTTTTTCCAAACTAGAAAGATGAAATCAAATGCAACTGAAAATAGTATTTACAAAAATAAAATTGGAACCCTTTAAATTTGGGGCAAAATTTAACGGGAGTTGTTGGGGCCCAACATTTTCCTAGCAGTGAGTTCCCTTGAGTTCCCAGTAGAGAGATTCATGGTTACCTATGCTAGAAAGACCCTGATAAACGAATGGGATGCATGATGGAATGAGAGCAGTGAAGGTGTACATTCCTTGGGTTGGGCATGTCAAGAGGAAGAGAGCTGGAGGAAATTCAGGATAGTTGTAGGAGAATATCAATGGGTTGTGGGATATTGAGCTATGAGTGGGCTGTGAGAGGAACTCTTCGTTGTGGATTCCTATCCTCGGCTCAGGGGTGATTTGTTGTTGAGATCTGGAAAAACAAGTCTATGGTTGGGTGGAATGTCCTTCCCAAGCAGTCGGTTGTACATGTGTTTTAAAAGATAAGTGTTTATCTATTTTTTAGTTATTTCATGAGTTTAATTGTTGTGTTGAAATTTGTGTATGTGAATAGTTTAATTATTGTTGTGAATGAGTTTATTAGTTGCATTCATGCTCATTTATAATTGTTGTAGTTTCATTTCATTATGGGTATCAAAATCTGGTTAAGAATGTGAATAAATCATAGCAGGTAAGCTACAACAAATGAATTAGCAGAAATTTCGATTTTTATGTGTATTTCGCATGGTATTGTTCCTTAGTTAAGCTAGGGGATGTTACATATAATCTTTTCTTTGCACTTTTTGCAAGCTCAACAAATAAAAAATAGAGTGAAAAGTAGCATTTTTCAGGCAAGCTAACAAATATCTAACTCCATTATTGTAAAGTTTCAATTTTTTTTCTTTGGAAAAATTGTTTGTTTTTGTGTGTGGTCACGTTGAAGTTTTTTGTAGACAAAAATAAGAGTTCTTGGGGTAAGCACACACTTCAATTAAAAGAGTTAAAAAAAAAGAGCCCCCCTCCTCCTTCATAACATTTGGTATATATTTAATATTAGCTCACTTGGTTGAAAGTTTCTTTGTTAAACAAGTGTTGCATGGCAGCTTAGTCATGGTCCAGCCCCATCTTTTGTTTGCTTAATCTAAATCATATAAAAGACAATACTAAATCATTCATGCAATTATGCTTATGTAAATGCATTATGGACTATGTTCAAATCATCAACCCTACTTTTCATCTAAAGGCTAAAGGTTGGACATTGTGCTCTTATTTCCTTATGGCTATTGCTTCCAATGAGGCCCCACTAGTAATGCTTCTCCTGCTGCTAAAACTTAAATTGATTATGGTTCAACTAAAACAACAATTGACACTGGAATTGGAATTGCCTCAAGGCAATCTACTTAGGCAAATGCACCTGCATCTGTCTCTTCTCATTATCCTAGTGCTACTATCTCTTGAATGGAAGGAACTACATTTGGGTCTGCCTTTACTCATGCATCAATAGGATCTGGTGCCTCTGCCCCCTACCCTATATAGTAATAAATTATGGGAGGGAATGATGTCTCTATCTTTTGTTTTGGCTACGACACCCTTGCTTGTGGTGATGCTTCTTTATATTGATCTATTGCATGCTGACGATGATGCTTTTTTATATTGATCTACTACATGCCAACGAGATTGGTGCTTCTTTGAATCAGTAAATTAGATCTTGAACAAACTAGAGCTTCTTTGGAGCCTTTAAATAATAGTAGGGAGCACAAATAAAGCTATCAAGTCTATAAAGAAGCATCCTTTGTCCCCACACAAATGAGCAGAGTACCCGAGGTCAATGTTCCAGAGAGAATTAATAAATAGAGGCTACGCATGCGCCCCAAGAAATGATGTCTGAGACATCAAAGGCACAAATTAAACCTTGTTATATAGACAGTCGACGTCAAAGGCCACAAATTATTGTCGAATATCCTCCAAAGTTGGGGTTCTAGCTCAATTCAGTTATATCAAATCCAAAATTTCAAATGTCCAAACCTGTGTAGCCCAAAGAACAACTAAATCAGAGTAGATCTATAAAACATACGAGAATTATGACAATTTTCTCCATATAAATTTAAACCAACAAAACCTCTACAATATTTACAAAATGCAATAAAATCCATTATCAAATACCAGAATATGGATCTCCACTAAAAAAGACAAAATCTTCACTAAATAAACCTAAGCATTTCACATCTATAGATACAAATACAGACCTTCAATATCGAAAATGAAGATCAAATCGTCAGATCTAAGATTTGAGCTAAAATTTTGTCCAAAATATAAATCAAGTTGCCCGAGTTTCAAAATCTTTACATGATCTCTGAAAAATAACTAGACAACGGTCGATGGAAATGGATCCTTTGACGTTGGTTCGAATCCTCCTCTCACCAATTTCTGGCCAAGCTATAAAATATTGAAAATCGTCTTCTATAAAAACTAATCTATATTATATTGTGGGAGAGGAAGAACTTTGATTAAATATTTTGAAAAACATGGACATAGACTGACAACCTGCAAAGCATGAAATCAATCCATTGTAACAATGAAAAATGCGAGGGATCCACTTTCGAGACAAATGTGCTCGAATTTGATGAATAGTGGAGTCCGTATTTATTTTGTGGGATGAAATTTGAACCATCCAATCTCAAAACATCTAGCAGTTCAAACACTCTATTTTTGTTTTAATTACATGGATGTACACCCGAGTCATTTGGCCACGTCACAACTAGCGCGATATTTATTCATAAATGATTTTCCACGTGGCATTGAATATGGTGTTATTCTGTAAAATGGACGACAAAGTCTATGGGAAGACACATCCATAGTTGTTAATTTGTCACTGGTTTTTAGGAATTGGTATCTAGTTTAGTGGTTTGTTAGGATCATTCGAATGAGTTTGTTTTTGGTTGGAGCTATTTAGAGAACTCCAAAATATATTGTAATTTGTAATAGAACAAAGGAGAGATGGTGTGCATGTGGAGAGGTTGTGACTTGGAAAAACAAAATTGCGTGTGCAGGGTGTGAGAGGGAATTGAAATATTAATGAGCATTCAGTTTGATTTTAGAGGTTATTGTCTTAATTTTATGCGATTAGAATAGTGTGTAAAAATTGAGTTATAATTATATTGCATATTTGTGTTGAATTGGCTTAATTTGATAGATGGGATATCATGGTGTGATAATGTCTTTCCAGATTGTGCATTGAAAACTTATAGGTCAAAATTGAGATCTAAATCCTCTTTTCAACAGTGAATTTACTGTGTTATTCATACCTTGAATCGAGATTCAATACAAATCGTTGGATCATTGAATCTATTACATAGGAGTCGTCAGATTGAATGGTCATTACACAAAAAGACAGGATCGAGACAAAATATTGATTGTTGATCAACTTTAGGATCAACGACCTAGGATTAATTTCGCACCCAAAAAATTCCTAGAACCTAACAAGAGTTCCATTACCTAAAACGTAGTTTATGACTTACCAATGTGATTCATGTCATGGTATTTGTGGCACCAAGTTATTATAAAGTGGATAATAATCTGCTTCTTCATCGTCCATGAGTTATAAGTCAATACCACTTGGTAAAGTAGTATACCATTAGTTTTGACCAAGAAATAAGCACAGGGTCGCATAGAGGCTAGCGCAAGAGTAAACCAAAGATGGAGGAATTGGAAAAAAAAGTGTTAGCGCTAAGCCAAGTCAAGAAAAGGACTTGTGAAAGAGTTTAACATCATATTGAAAAGAGCTTAAATGTAAGCTCTGTTCAAATTTCACATTGTGAGTTGTTGTATAACAGAGAATTGAAATTATTTGTTCATTGAAGGATTTTGGCCATTAAGATGGGGTTTTAGAGCAATTCGATAGATCAAAGTTGCATGCAGAGGATTAAAACTCTGCTAAGTGGAGAAATTTGACTAGTTTGGTCATCATTTTGGTATCAGAGAAAGTTAATTCCTGCATGTTTGAGTAATTGCAGATGATTATACAAGTAGAGAACTCAAAAATTTTGAGATGCAGATCTTGTAAATGTGTGTAGTTAAAACTCTGGAAAGTGTTCATTTTTTATACAAGTAATGGCACCAGAGAAAGGAGAATCTTGCAGATAAAAAGAACATAAGAACATAACTGAGAAGTTCTTGGAGATGCATATCTATTGAGATTTGACAGGTAATGATGGTCTTTGTGTTCTAAATTAATTTTGGACAGAGATGTATATGAGGGGATTGTAGGTAGCAACAATAGAGGAAATATTATGGCAGTGAATTATAGCTAGAAGAGTTGCGACGGAGAATAAGTGATATTCTCAAATGAAAGAAGATCATGGTAAATAACCTTAATGAAATCTAGCTGAGGTCGAAAAGGAAGAGGACAAGTGAAATTCTCAAGAGGTGAGTGTGAGTAGGTGTAGAAGCCTAGAGAGCATAGGAGGCTCAATAAGGTTTTAGAGGAAAGAACCAATGATACCAAAAGGCTAGGTTCAAGAGAGAAACCTTGGTGAGGTATTTTGTGACAAGGTGAAACAAAATTGTTACTACATAGGCTTTATTGCAGCTCACAGGTAGCATAAGGAAGCTCAGAGAAAGAGAAGTGAAGATGACTAAGGATAGTCAGATGAAGAGTTCAGAAGGAAGCCACAATAGAGTGAGAGGATATGCCAACAAAATTAGCAAAAGGAAGATGAACGATGAGGAATTTGATAGACAAATAGTTGAGATCGAGGAACGACTCGGAGGAATGATGAAGTTGCTACAGGAAAGTAAAGAAGATCAGTGGTATGGATGGAAGCTGAGAAAAAGGGTTAAATGGCCTATTGTGAAATTGTATGCAAGGAAACTGAAATGCAAGTTGAATGTATGGTTGAAGAGAGAGGAAGAAATAAGAGCAATTGAATATGAGCAGAAGTCTTTGAAAGAAAAAGAGCAAGAAGTTCACATCTGTGAACCAGAGCTGGGAGTCATTCTTGGAGAGGAAGATGATGAAATACCCGATGAGAGTCTTATTGAATGCATGGAAGAATTAGACCAGCACGAAAGAGTGGTACTAGAAGCATCCACCAAGACCAAGGAGTCTCATGTTTTTACGACTAATGAATTGTGTGTCATTGCAGGTTATGAAGATAGGAAACCACTAGAAGTTGTCATAAAGGAAGATGATGAAGAAGAAAATGAGATGGCTAATGAGAATCTTATAGAATGTATGGAATTTTCAGAACATATTCAAAGAGAATTAATAAAGATAGAACAATCTCAAATTTTTAAGGCCAACTACTTGTATGAGATGACATACTCCAAAGATGATGAGAAACAGTTTCAAGAAACTGTTATAACATAGGACAATGTAAATGTGTCTCATGAGGAAAGAGACAAGTTAGAGGAAGTTTATTTACATATTCCAGTGAATGGGATTGAAGCTGATTCAGAAGGCATTACAATTGTAGACACGACAAAGAATTGGGACAGATTGCATATTGACGAGGGGAACCCGTTGATGAAAATATTTTCAGGGAAGGATTTGAAGAAGAAAGAAGACAACCAAGATGAAGAAAAAAAGCCAAGGAAATCATTTGATGTGTTGAATAATTCACCTCAAGAAGAAGAAAGTGGAATGGTAAAGATAGGAACCATTCATGGAAGAAAAGTTAAGGAGAAAGATAGAGACACAAAGCAAATTGCAAACTCAGGACCACAAATATAAGAAGTCCAGGAAGGGGCTTTACAAGATTTAAAAGGTACCAAAATGTAGTTTGAAGAAGACCACACCAACAGTATGTTACTGACAAAATGAAATTACATGGATGAAGGAGATTTCCAGAAGTATGGAAATAGAACTGAAGATGAACTGGCCAAGGAGAAGGCCATATGTTTGGAAAATATATTAATAGTTTTTGGGTTGCATAATCAAATAGGAAATAGGAATTATTGGCTTCAAAATAATTTATGTAGGAAAGAGATGGAAGTTCTAGATGATTTTGAAAAGAAGCATGGAGAAATAATTTCCTCATGCAAAGACATTACCGAGGTAATGATGAATGAATGGGAGCCAATTGTGAATTGGAAAAAGGATATTTTGGAAGAGAAACTACTTGCAGAAAATTTGAACGAAGGAATATGGAGCCAAATAACTTTGTCGTTTGAACAAGAATGACTGGAAAGGAAAACAAATGTCTTCAAGAACAATGAGAGTCATGGAGGAAACCAAGTTTTTTTTGGATACACCATAGGCATGGATTATTATTAGCAAAGGAAGGCTGATACACAAATATCCCTTGAAAAGAGACAACAAAGAATTAATGAACATGGTTCCATGATCAACAGCTTGGAAACAAGTCTGCAAACAAGAAAATTGCATAGTCAAGTGAGAGAGTGGAAGGATTGGTTGTGTGGTTTTAGGATCAACGAAAATTCACTCAATGCAGTGAACCAATGGATAAGGAAGTTATATACCTTACAAATTGAAAATGAAGGCAAAGAAGTTGTTATGTCTCTACAAATCCAACAAAGTAGGATAATAGTGTTGAAAGTTGTTAGTGGACAAAGCGAGATAGAAGAAACATTGTGGATGTAAAATCAACATGGGATGAGGTTGATGTAAGATGAAACTTTTGATGATTCAAACACAAGAATGTGTAGGAATATGAGGAAGGAAGAAGAAGGCACAAAAAATTTGGTGCAAAATTCCAAAGATAATGAAACAATTTCAGGAGACACAAAAGAGGTTGTGGCAGAGTTTAGGGGTTATGAATGGACTCTTAGACAAGAGAAGTTCATGGAGCAATTTATTGAAAAATTGGTTGAGGATAAAAACCTTATATAGATCAAGGGGTGTAGCTAGAATGATATATGGTATGAAGGAACAAGTTTCATGACCATGTTGGTTGCAAGTTTAGGAAAAATGATGAAGAGAGGCAGTGGTGAGAAAGTTGGGCAATACCACCTGCAGGAAGATATGATCTGTAGACTTCTAGAAAGATTGAATAATAAAATTATGGAATGATGTGACCAAACAGATGAAAAAATATTACCAAGTCACAATCCTTCATAGATATAAAATTGTATATGATACGGGAGAAATGAAACAACAAAAAATTGAAGATGAAAAATATGAAGAAAAAGAAGTCGGCAAGCTAAGGATGCAGACAAAGGAAAGGAAATAGAGAAACAAAGTAGAGGAGCGGCTAAAAAATTAATTTTGGGATCCAAGAGAAAAGAAGCATATTGAAGACCATTATTAGGAGATCATGAAAAAAATTCTACCCCGGGAGTTTGATGTAGGAGCATCTGATAGTAAAATTTGGAATTGAACTCATGGGTCAATAAGCATTTACAAGGAAGTTGGTTTCCTAATTTTTGCATTTTATTTTGTAATATTAGTCAAAGATATCTAGAAGATTTATTAGTTCCATAGTTGTTAATTTGTCAATGAGTTTTGGGAATTGGTCTCTAGTTTAGAGGTTTGTTAGGATCATTCGAATGAGTTTGTTTTTTATTGGAGCTATTTCGAGAACTCCATAATAAATTGTAATTTGTAATAGAACGAAGGCGAGATGGTGTGTGTGTGGAGAGGGTGTGACTTGGAAAAAGAAAACTATGTGTGCAAGGTGTGAGAGGGAATTGAAATATTAATGAACATCCAGTTTGATTCCAGAGGCTATTGTCTAGATTTTATGAGATTAGAATTGTGTGTGTAAAAATTGAGTTATAATTTTATTGCATTTATGTCGATTTCCTCTTTCCATCTCGTGAGAAGTATATATATATTTGTGTTGAATTGGCATAATTTGATAGATGTAATATCATGGTGTGATAAAGTCTTTCCATATTGTGCATTGAAAACTTGTAGGTCGAAATCGACGTCTAAATCCTCTTTTCAATAGTGAATTTATTGTGTTATTCATACCTTGAATCGAGATTCAATACGAATCATTGAATCATTGAATCTATTACACATGAGTCATTGGATTGAATGGTCATTGCACAAAAAGACAGGATCGAGACAAAATATTGATCATTGATCAACTTTAAGATGAATGACGCAGGATTGATTTCGCACCCAAAAATGCCTGGAAACTAACTAGAGTTCCATCACCCGAAAAGTGGTTTATGACTTACCACTATGATTCGTGTCATGATATTTGTGGCATCGAGTTATTATAAAGTGGATTATAATCCGCTTCTACGTCGCCTGCAAGTTATAAGTCAATACCACCTGGTAAAGTAGTATACCATTAGTTTTATACCAAGGAATAAGCACCTGGTCACATGGAGGCTAGCGCCAAAGTAAACCAGAGTTGGAGGAATTGAAAAATAAAAGTGTTAGCGCTAATCCAAGCCGAGCAAAAGACTTGTGAAAGAGTTTAAAATCAGATTGAAAGGAGCTTAAATGTAAGCTCTATTTGAATTACACATTGTGAGTTGTTGTATAACAAAGAATTGAAATTCTATGTTCATTGAAGGATTATGGACATTAAGATGGGGTTTTAGAGTAGTTCGAGAGATCAGAGTTCCGTGCAGAGGATTATAACTCTACTAAGTGGAGAAATTTGACCAATTTGGTCATCACCATGTATAGTATGTGCATGAATGGTTATTCTTATGGAAACTTTAACAGGAAAAACCTGTTATATATTGATGGTCGTCCATGTACTCATGGGAATATTGCAAGGTTCCTAAATATTTGCAGGTCCTCATTATTTTGTGCAAATTGCTCCTTTGAGGAACACTCCAATGACAAAGAGTTCTTTATGAAAAGGAAGGCATCCAGATTTGTTGTTGTGCATGCAATACATAGTTTGTCTCTCGGTGAAAAGTTGTTAATGAACTATAACTTTAGTAGAGCACCAATCACTCTTAAAAAATTCCTTGCATTGGGTCTATCTTTATATGTCCCGTTGGGGCGTAAGAAAAAAATGATTAAGTAATTGTACTTTTGGATTTTCAATGGAACTAATGTAAATGTATTGTTGAATTTGACATTTGCTTAATAAAGTGGTCAGTTGCATGTTATGATCATTACATCAAAGACGGGGACTAAGCCCTATAACATCTACACATGGACTTTTATTTATTTTATTTATTGAGTTTTCTTATTATTATTATTATTATTATTATTATTATTATATATATATATATATATATATATATATATATATATATATATATATATATATTCTTTTAACCTTAACAAATTAATTAATTTCTTCACTAACCAAATCTAATACTGACATTTCCTTATGAGGAGATTCATAAAGCTTTTCGTGGAGCAAAAAATCATAGTCATTTAAAGCAAATCTTGTATATTAAAATTCATTATTATTAATAATTTTATTTTAATATTTAATAATTATATAGATTTTTTTAATTCATATTTAAAATTTATTATTATTAATGATTTCGTTTTCATATTTAATAATTATAATTATAACATTTTTTTTAAATTATAACAATTATAAATTTAATTATGAACTGTTATTATAAAGTTATCAATAAAATAAATGAGAAAAATAACATTTCATAATAGTAATTTTTCTTTGTAAACATGTTTAATCAACATATTGTATTTTGTTGGACAACAAACAATTCACCTTGAAGAAGAATTAAACATTATATAACACAAACGATTTCATAAAACTAAAGATAAACATTATATGGTAAATCTATATTATAATGAATGATACATCTTAGATTTAATTTAAAAACTGAGAAATCATTAGCGTACTTATAATCCATTTTATAAATCAAACAACAACAACATTAACATGATTTGAGAAAACACAATATACATGTGTGCTATAATGTTTATAGCACACTGGTGGAGTTGTTATGTAAAAATGCACCAAGAAACAATGTAATTGACAAAGTATGTATGCAAACTTTCACAATTAAAGTTTTGTGGAGGTTGTGCTTTGTGGAGGCAAACACTCTTTGATGCTTCTCATAATTTAGCGCATGGAATCGATCCTTTTCCATTGTCTCAGTGCTCTGCCTCACATTTCCTCCTTCGTGGCCCACTCGACTTTCTCCAAGATACTATCCTCATCATTCATGTAGCCATAATATGAGTTGTCATCAATTCGCTTGTAAAGCACATACCTATATCTTCTCTTCTTCACCTTGAAGAGGATTATCGAATAACTCTTTGAGGATGGGGAGGAATTTTGTGGCCTCGAAGTATTTGTAGTTGGGTTCCTTGTCGGTGGCACCAGGCACATCAACTTCGTTCCCTTCCAAGTCCATCATCTTGGCCCCTACTTTGGCATAATCAAGACTATCAAGCTCTATGATAAGAGCTTCCTAGTGCCCCTTTTCCCTAATCAACAAGAAATGACCCTAGTGGATGTCTTAATTATAATACTGTGTCAACCTCAAGAATGACCTAAGGTCCATATTGTATATTTAATAGAAGTTAAAAATCACATTTGGAAAAACAATTGATGATCCATAAGGTTTGTTAACATGCCTTATCGCTAAAGATTAAGAATTTCCTTGGCCTCGACCTACTCCTCCATGAGATCCTCACTTGTGTACTTATTAAGAAGCTCATGTTTCTTCTTCTCCACAACCATGTGCTTGATAGCTTTCTCCTTCAAAAGGGGCACATGGGCAACAAACTCTCACTCTCTCTTCTCTTAGCTTCCCTTGTCCTAGTCTCCCATTTCTTCTGCTACGTCCTCCTCTTCTTTGAATATGGTCAGATTAATGGCAACAACCTCACCGCTCTTGATTGACAACTTGGCCTCCCTCTAAATAGACTTGATCATCTACCACTCCCTCAACACTCTGGCCTGTATCTCCTCCTCCCGCTATAAGGAAAAGACCCTCTAGTGGAGGTTTTTGTGGAATCCCCTATAAAAATAGCCCAAAAATTTGTTTATAGTGAAAGACACTAGAAGAGGCTAGCGGTCGGAGGTTTTAGCGGAAGTTTTTTCATGGTGATTTTATAAATATCGAGCTCATCGGTGCATTTGTAATATTAATGCATCGGTGCTCTAACACATGGTGCATCGTGGTAGGGTTATTTTAAAATTATATATATACTCTGGTGCGCTCCTTAAATACCAACGCATCGGTACTCTAACACATGGCACATCGTGGTAGGGTTATTTCAAAAAAAATATATACTCTGATGCACTCCTTAAATATTGATGTGTCGGTGCTCTAACAAACTGGCGCACCGTGGGAGGCTTATTTCAAAAAAATATACTCTGGTACGCTACCTAAATGTTGACGCACATGTGCTTTAATAAATGGAGCACCATGGTAGGGTTATTTAAAATACATATATATATTGCGGTGCACACCTTAAATACAGATGCACTGGTGCTCCAAGTTGCTCTAAAAAATAGTGCATCGTGGCAGATTTATTTTAAAAAAAATATACTCCAGTGCACTAGATAAATATGGACGCACCAGTGCGTCTAACAATCGAGCACACCGTAACAGGGTTAAATAAAAAAAAATTACCAACGATAAAAATTCATTTTTACAATTTTCAGTGTTGTAGAGTTCTCAAGCACAGGTGCAACTTGTGCCTCTTTGAAACGTCTTGCCATCAATGCTTCCCTTGCTTGATTTCCTACCATCTGTTTCTCAGTGCGTGGCTTTCAAATTTTTCCAAATGGTGGGAAAATTTGTTTTTTTGGACTACGTGGAAACCATGCCTCCCCATCGAAAAAATTTCCAGGTAATGTCTTTGTTTCTTTATAACTTAAACTTTTAGCAGATTAAAATTCAAAATTTAGTTAAATTTCGATTGTTTAAAAGAAAAAAATTAGGCACGGTGTGTTCGAGTCATTCAGCTCGCACCACGGACATTGCACCATGAAAATTTACAGGGTGCACCGAAAAACAATGCCAATTTTTTTTATGGCATTCCATTTATAAACGTTAACGTACTGGGGCATAATTTTATCGATGCACCATGTAAAATAATATAGCTAATTTTTGGCGGTGTGTCTAATTAATGTTAACGCACTAGGCATTACGTTAGAAGACACACCACATAAATCAGATATATTATTTTATGCGGTGCATTGGTAAACGTACGCACTGGTGTGTTAATGGTTACACAACACATCGTTGTAAAAACATTAGAGCATAAATGTCTAAGAACCGTAATTATCCTTTTTTTTTAAATTAGTGGTGTTGTGCATTGCCTTTCCTAAAAAGCACCGGTGCATGTCGGGAAAGGATACGCTTCACAAAATATTTTTCTTTAAAATTGTTTTACGGTGCTTTAATATTTTAAGTTTTTATTATTTTAGGCAATGCATCGGATAAACTTCACACACCGGTGCGATAAGGTTATACAACGCACCGCATAAAATAATATAGAAAAAATTCATTTGGTGCGTTATGTTACAAGGGAGCACCATCGACGGTGCTCACAAGTAATATACACACCTGGGGTGGTGCTTGACTATTTTTGGGGTGCACCGATGATGAAATTTACTTATTTTTTGAAGGAAGTTATTTTTCCATATTTATAAATAAATTTCTCATTTACTAGAGTTTTGTATGTTTTATGTATGGGGTTGATGTATTTCATATGTTAATTATGAAGAGACGTCACCGAAGAGAACATCAACACCAATAGGAGCAGAGAGTTGACCTGTACAATGTTGTACGGGATTGGGAGGCAAGGGAGAGGGAGAGATATTTATACTCTCGGCCTATTACTGCAGTGACCCATGTCCTCTTGAGGAATGTAGGCCTCCTTAAGTATTATGAGGAGGATACATCCATGAAAGGGCACTCAGGGATGTTGGTGCAGCTGATATGTCAATGGGATTTCTATTGAAAGGCATTTTGTGTCAGTCATGATCAGTGGTACCATCTGTTACAGGTGAATCCTCCTGCGGACAAGCGGATTCCCTCTTGGTCTCTAGACTCCTAAGGCCAAGACAAAAAAGTGCTTAACATGGACACTGGAATCCTTTTACATCTAATCAAGCTAACATACGAAGGAGAATAATAAAGATATGTACCTTATTAATGACATTTGTCCTTGCAAAGTCCAGGATGAGCTCCAATCCTGAGCTCCTCAATAGGTCCTGTAGAACAAACAAAGATACAATGGACTTCCTATTCTACTGAGATTAGCTCAAATATAGATCTATCTACTGAAGACAAACTCACGTGGAACAAACATAAGTTTGAAAGAAACAGGCCATGCATTGATATATTGATAAGAACAAGTAAAAGTACTTACAATCCTTTGATGAAGGTGCAACAACTTCTTCTAGTTCTCCTTGTCCAACCCCTTTGCTCAAGTAATCTACACTGATTGTTTTGATGACATCTCACTCATTAGATCATAAGTTTCACATCTCCAATATTTTCCATGTACCTTTCACCATGAGAAGGCCTCCTTATATAACCTTGGAGAGGCCCAACCACTTGAGATATCTTTGG
>ML805845.1:235118-251601 GCA_009831015.1 Picea engelmannii | reverse complement strand
ATTAGTCATACATGAAGTTGTTGTTGAACCTATTTCAATTGTGTTCACTTCCTTCATTTCTTTTGGAGGGTCTTCTTTGGAGGCTTGTTGTCGCTTCCAACAATCATTCTTCAGGTGTCCAGATTTGCCACAAAACCAACACTTAAGCTTTCTCTTTCTTCCCTTTGACTTTGACCGAGAGAAATCCCTCTAACCATGTCCTCTTTCTTTAGGTCTGCCTCTGACCATCATCGCCTCAGATGTAGAGGTTTATGAATTGGTTTTCTTCCTTGTTTCCTCAGACAGTAGTGCTCCAAAAATAACATCAAAATCAATACTTTATGTTGTGCTGAAACTAATAGAGGTAAAAAAGTTATCCCATGACGAGGGAAAATAACATAATAATGTAAATTCCTTATCTTAAGATTCGAATTTCACTCCCATGCTATCCAATTGGACTAAAATAGTATTAAAAGTATTTAAATGATTAGCTATCTTCGTACCTTCCTTCATGCGCAAAATGTACAATTATAATTTTAGGAAGATCCCGTTTGTCAAGGATTTCTTCATATACAATATTTCTAGCTTTTTCCATAAACCGGTTGTTGTATTCTCCGAGACAATATTGAACAGAACATCGTCGGCCAAACACATGCGTATGGCACTCAGTGCTCTCACATCGATCTCATCCCAGTGATAATCTATTATGGTCACAGGTTGCTTTTCTTTTCCCAATAGCCCCTTATCTAGGCCTTGTTTCATGATCATATCGTGCATCTTAACCTTCCAGTTATTGAAATTGTTCTTGCCATTGAACTTCTCAATTTCAAATTTGGCACTCTGAGTTTTCGCCAATAGCAGAAGAAAAACAAAATCTGCAACATCGCTACTTATAATAACCAAGTGATATGGATTTTATGAGTAGAACGAAATGAATACATATTATTAATAGATTCTTAACACAAAATAACAGAGATACAGTAAAACTGGTTTTCTATTCAATAATGAAATAAGTTGAAACTGTAAAATGCAGCGAAAACAAGCTTGCTGGAATGGTGGTGGCCTATCTCTGAGAAGAGATGTGACGGCTGCCCTCATTCGCAAGAAGATGATTACAATGAGGCTCTGAAGGCCTTTTTTACAATAAATAGGAATTCAAAAAACCCGGTACATCCAAAAACCCAACCCTAGGAGATGAAGCGCCAAAAGTCATGTGGGCCTCGTTTGGGTAAGTTAGTACATTAACTTCCTGGGGTCGTAACTTTTGCATACGATCTCTGTTTTAGGCGTATGATAGCCCATTGGAAAGGTATCATTGAGGAGATTAATTTTGGGGCATCAATAATGAATTTGGATATGATTGAGTTTGGATGATCCCGAAAACCCTTCATTTATGCCCTCAAAATGGCCCCGAAAGTGAAAACTGCTAAAAATAGTAAATTGCTAGAAAACTCTTTTGAGCCAGTTGGAAAAGGTGGGTGGCCACCGATATCCATCTAGATCAATCCTCTCTCCTTAGGAAGAAATGGTCTCCATTTCATTGAGTCCCCCCATCATATGAGGAAATTTCTTTTGAATTTGGCCTCGAGTGAGCCACTTGCCTTGGTGCAGGAGCTGCCCTGCTTTGACGACTCGATAAAGCTAGATCCTTTGTTGTCGAGTGCCCTTGATATGTGTGTCCACAATATGATCATTGGATGCTTGTTGGATGCATTCGAGGTTGAGCTATGTTGGTGTCAGTTGTTCTGCTATGTCTGAGGTGTCTAATAATGGTGGGAAATAAGGGCGAAGGAGATCCACGTTGAACACTATGTGCAGGCCAAGGAAAGGAGGAATGTTGAGCTCAAAAGAATTATCACCCATGGCCTTGGTGATGGTGCATGGCCCATAACAGAGTGGGAGAATCTTCTAATGGGGTCCTGTAAGGCATTCTTTCTACAAGTGTAACCAAACTTTGTCTCCCACCTGAAACTTATGTGGCACCCGATGTTGATCATGGCGTTGTTTGTACTTGTCATTGAACTTCTGTAGGATATCCTTAACTTGTTGGCAGATGTACTGGATCCTCTCAATGAATCGGGTGGCTTTGTCAACTTCAGTTAAAACAGGAGATGAGTCGGTCGAGGTGACCGCAAGGGGAAGTGCAACATCTATGGGACCCAATGGTTGGAATCCCAACCCCACCTGAAAGGTGTTGTGGTCAGTTGAGCTATGTAGGGATCGGTTGTAGCTATGCTGGACATAGGGAAGGCTCTCATCCCATGTGCGAAGGTGATTTGAATTATACATGTGAAGGATATGCATAACCAATCGATTTACGACCCCGGTTCAACCATCTTTCTGGGGGTGGAAGGTCATGGATTTGGTTATCTTGGTGTCCAGCAGTGACCAGAGGCTCTACCAGAATGTGATGAGAAATCAATTGTCCCTATATGAGACAATGGTTTGTGGGAGTCCAAACTGTACCCAGACCCATTCAAAGAAGATCTTGGCAGTGGCCTCTGTTGTGATTCTCTTCTTGCAGGCAACCAAAATCGCCATCTTAGAAAAGAGGTCAAAAACCACAAAAACACAGTCATTTCCCCACTTGGTGGATGAGAGGCCCAACATGTAGTCCATTGATATGGATTCCCATGGCCTGTTAGGAGTAGGAATAGGGGTGTATAGGCCCTATTTCTTAGTGGTTGGTTTGGCAAGAGCCTAGGTAGTGCAGGACCTGATATACTTGCTGACCTCCTGTCAGAGTTTTGGCCAGTAGACATGTTTCTGTAGCATCTCCACTATCTTTTCGACGCCAAAGTGTCTTGCCACCTGACTGTAGTGGGATTCTCATATCAGCTTCACTCGCTCACTTGATGGAACACATATATGGCCCAGATGACACAACAACCCATCCTGAAGATAGAAATTATCGACAACTATGTTTGCCCCCAACATTTGGTAGGTGGTGGCAAAGTCCGGGTCTATCTCATAGATTTGGGTCCATCCAGAGGTCTCATGGCTGCAAGAGTCTAGCAACGTGTTGAGTGCTGCGACTGGTGGTCTACTAAGGCAATCAGCGACGTGATTGGTGCTTCCTATTTTATACTTGATGTTGGTGTGGAATTGTTGCAAGTATGTGGACCACTTTTGATGGTGGTCATTCTGCAATTTTCCTTGTGTCTGCATAAACTGCAGTGGCTTATGATTAGTGTATATGATTGTCTCCTTCCCAAGAATGTAATGTCTCCACAAGCGACAGGATTGCACAATGGAGTACATTTATTTGTTGTAAGTAGGGTACTTACAGACAACATTGGATAGTGTCGCACTATGATAGGTAATAGGGTGGTCGTGCTGAGTGAGAACGACACCCACAAAATAGTCTGAAGCATCTATCTCGATCTCAAAGGGATGTTGCAAGTATGGTAGTTAAAGTTATGGGGATGAGCACTAGCATTGCTTCAAATCATCGGCCGCTTGTTGTTGGGACCGGCCCCACACAAATTTTTCCTTACCACCACCCCTGGTGATTTGTCCAAGGGCCCATGCAATATGGGAGAATCCCAACACAAACCTGCAGTAGAAATTGGCAAGGCCCAAGAAGCTCTGAAGCTTAGTGAGTGTGGTTGGGGCTGGCCAGTCACGGATGACTTGGATCTTGGCTAGATCCACATGTACACCATGATGATCAATGATGTAGCCTAGGTAATGGACCCTGTCCATGCCGAAGGAGCATTTTTTCAAGTTGGCGTATAGCTTGTGCTGTCGCAGGGTGTGCAAAACCTATTGAACAAGCTACAAGTGTTCATCCCAAGTATTGTTGTAAATGAGAATGTCATCCAGATACACTACTACAAAATTATTGGTGAATGGTCGTAAGATATCATCCATCATCCTCATGAAGGCCTCCCTTTGACTTGAAGGCAATCTTCCATACATCTGTCTGTTCTATCGGGACTTGGTGGTAGCCAAAGTGTAGATCAATCTTACTGAAGTATTTATCCCCCGTGAGTTGATCAAGGAGGTCATCGATTTGGGGAATCAGGTACCGGTTTCTGACTGTGATTTTATTAAGAGCCCAGTAATCAATGTAGAGTCGCTAGGTTCCATATTTCTTCTATATCAGTACGATTGGGCTCCCGCAAGGTGATGAGCTGGGATGGATGTTCCCCTTGTGGAGAATTTCTTGGATTTGTCACTTGATCTCCTCATTCTCTAACAGAGAGCGACAATAGACTGACCCATTGGGAAACGGTGCACCGGGGGTCATATCGATGGGGAAATTGACCTAGTAGTGCAGAGGTACCCCGGTAGGTGAGGAGAAGATATCCGAGTATTCTTCCATGACCTTATCTACTTTCTTCTATTGTGTGGAGAGGTCGGTCGCAGAGACCCTGGATGTGGTTGTGATATTTCGCTTATTCTGAGAGTGAATCACGAAGAAGAAAAACTTCCCCATCTTAGACATGACCTTCCTGCATTACTTAGCAGAGATCAAGGAAATAACACTAGGTGGGACTGCCTTAGGTATCCTGTACAATTTCCTGTTCAAAGTAATAATAACACTACGAGGACTAGACTCATATATAGTATGACGTTTCCATAAATAAGGTTGGCCCAAAATAACATCACAAACTTTGAGACGAGAAACATCACACAATACCTCGTCTTTGAAGGGCTTGATGTCGTATGACAATCAACACTGTTGGTTGACGTGGAGATCACTTCCTTGGTGGAGCCATCCAATGGTGTAGGGTTATGGGTGAGGCGTTGTGGGCAGGGCCAGCCGCTTGAAGACCTCTACAAAGATGATGTTCTTCTGGCTACCGCTATCAACGATGAAGTGCAGCAAGGTGCCTTTTACCCACATTTGCGAATGGAAGAGGCGCTCTCCTTCTTTTGGCTTGTCTGGTTCACCAGGCTGGAGCTTGGTGGTAGCAACAGTAGCACTGGGTTCTGCGTCAATGATCCGTCTTCCCCTTTCTGGTTCTGTCTTGGAGTCAGAATCCACATCTGATTCAGAGGCTTTCACTTCGGCCACCAGCGACTGCTTTGAACGACAATCAGCAGTGTTATGACAAGGTCTCTTATAGAAGTTGCACCACTTTCCGGTATATTTCTTTTTCTTTCCAGTTTCCTTATTTTCTTACGGCTTGGAATGGTTGTCATGATACTTTCCATCTTTGGTCTGTCCTTTGTTCTATGGGTTGGGGCTGCCCTTTCCTGGCTTTTGTTGTGAGGGGTTCCCAGGCCCAAATTGTCGCTTCTTTTGTTTGAGATTCCACTCGATTTTGACGACATATCGGTAGGTCGTGCCCAAGGATGAGATGTCTAGAAATTCCATTTCAGTCTAGATGTATATATGCAGAGCACCGCGATACTTGAGCACCATATGTCGCTTTGAATATTTGATACCCAACTTGGTGTGCAAGGTATGGAATATATTTGTGAAATCTGGCACTGCTTGGTCTCTTTGTTGTCACAGTGTGGTCCATTTGGTATATAAGTCATCATAACTTCCAACAAGGTAGTATTGTTCCTTAATAGCATCCCTGAAGGAATCCCAGATGGCTATGACTATAAATAGTGAGGGTTCCTCTGTTTCCTTTTGCTCATAGAACGTTTCCCACCAATCTTTGACATGGGGTACATCTTTGAGGAGCGCAAAAGTAATCTTTTCTCTATTCGAGAAGTTATGGAAAGAAAAATACCCTTCTAGCAGATTCAACCACTTATCTATAGCATTTGTTTCTATCTGACCTTCAAATATAGTAATATCGAATTTTATTTGTACCTTCAAGGGGGTGGCACCTCCGCTCGAAGAAGATGCGTTGCCTGTTGGTATCCGCCAAAGGATTTGCGTGAAACTATCCATCATATCGTTCCTCTGTTGCATGAGGGATTTCTCAATCAACAGTTTGAAAGGATCTCCTGTCCCGTCATCTTTCTTTTCTCCTGCCATGAAAGGTCGCTTGGTTGTGCGAGAGCTTTTGTCCTCAAGAGAAACAAGCTCAAGACCCAACTCTTTGTACTCTAACCTCGTTGGGGACATGCATTAAGACGACAAGGGGCAGACTGCTCTGATACCACTGATCCAGATTTTATGAGCAAAATGAAATGAATATAGATTCTTAACACAAAATAACAGAGATACAATAAAACTGGTTTTCTACTCAATAATTAAATAAGTTGAAACTGTAAAATGCAGCGAAAACAAGCTTGTTGGAATGGTGGTGGCTTATCTCTGAGAAGAGATGTGACGGCTGTGCTCATTTGCAAGAAGATGATTACAATGAGTATCTAAAGGCCTTTTTTACAATAAAAAGGAATTCCAAAAAACTGATACATCCAAAAACCTAACCCTAGGAGATGAAGCGCCAAAAGTCATGTGGGCCCCGTTTGGGTAAGTTAGTACATTAACTTCCCGGTTTCGTAAATTTTGCATACGATCTTCGTTTTAGGTGTATGATAGCCCGTTGGAAAGGTATAGTCAAGGAGATTCATTTTGGGGCCTCAATCATTCCTGTAGATATTATTTATTTGGGACGATCCCGAAAAACCTTCATTTATGCCCTCAAAATGGCCCCGAAAGTGAAAACTGCTAAAAATAGTAAATTGCCAAAATTGCCAGAAAACTGTTTTGAGCCAGTTGGAAAAGGTGGGTGGCCACCGATATCCATTTGGATCACCAAATCCCTTTGAAAAAAATATGTGGAGGAATGATGATATAATCTTCACAAGGTTTAATAAAAAAATTAATAAAGAAAACCTTTTACTAAAAATTCATCTTTTTAATAAAAAACCTTTTACTAAAAAATTCACTTTTACTTTAATCCCTCCACCTTTAATTTTTCACTTTATACCTTTGTTTCATTTAAAAAATCCTTTTACTTCATCCACCCACGTGACTTCACTTGTTCACTCTTTTTAAAAAAGGTAAATTCAATTTCGGAAGAACCCAAAAAATCTTCATACCTTAACTTTTAAACAACCATACGAATATTTTTGAGTCACCACACCTCTTGTTACAATTGGACTGCGAGGATATTCAAGATTCATCGCACCTCTCGTTATAGAGGGACTGCAACGATTTGAGAATATTTTCAACGGGATAAGTCTAGGTAACAAGACGTCGCACCCTTCAAGAGGACGGACCTGCGGCGATGTGGGAATCAACGCACCTCGCACTACTGTTGTTTCTGCTCTGAATTTTGACACCATCGATGCCCTCTTCCAACCTACTTTGATACCACTTGTTGTAATTGAAAATGAGTAAAAAACACAATCAACAATCACACAGATTATAAAAAACAAAGATTTATGTGGTTCACCCAAACATTGGGCTACGTTCACCAAGCAGAGGTATTGGTTGTCTTATTATTCAGATCAAGGACATTACAACAGATCACTCACACTCAAATCACCACTTCCTCAATTCCCTTTTATGCCTCTACGAGCTTACATCAATAATGAACAAAATTAGATTAGTTACATAACTATTTTCTAAACTTGTGCGTTCATACCAAATTGGTAGATTTGGTTGAACAGACTACTACAAAATAGGCTCCACTAAATCTGCCCATATCTATCAAATCTGGGAAATTCGTTGGCATATTCAACAAGGATTAGTTGGAAGAAATGTAAACACTTTGGAGGTTAGGATGGAAAACAACAATCCAAAGTGTGCTCAAGTTAGAATTGTGGGAAGCAAAGTGGATTTGTGGAAACCAGTGCAAAGCTTCCACACGTTAGAATTGCAAAAAGAAAATTGGGCATGGTTCTCCCCACAAGAGATTATGTTTGTGTGGAACCTTAGACACATGAGTAATTATAGAAACTATTATACATATATCATTTATAAATTAAAATTTGTTTTATATACTTAAAATTTGTAATTTATATGATTTTAGGTTATATATGTTGTAGAATTGGATTGATAGTAGCGATCGCAAAATTCGTAAATAAGTTTTAAATATAGGTTAAGTTTGATCTAAGAAATATTCTTCGGAGGCTAGGATGGGATAGAAGCAAAGTAAAATGTGCGCAAGTTAATATGTGCGTGAAACAATGCAAAGTGTGTGCATGCTAGGATTTGTAGGAAGCAAACGAGGAAGAGCTCCCTACACAACAGATGTTGCTTGTGCACAAGGTTGAAATTCATAATAGCATATCAAAAACTCGTTATTGGTATCACTAGTTCTTTAAGCAAAGATAATAAAAGACAATGTACAGAGCACTAAGGAAATGAAAGGCACTGCAAAAATAAAGAAACTATGAAACTTCCGGCTTGATAGCAACATTGATTTTTTAAAGGATAAGAATGGAAAAGAAGATAGTGCATAAGGGTGTGTTGGTGTACTGGACATTTTTCAATTAGTATTGTTGAAAATAAGATAGTGCATGAGGATGTGTTGGTGTATTGGACAATTTTCAATTAGTATTGTTGATCTCCAAGGGTGTTTAAGTCTTGAAACGATGGTGACGGCAAGCATGATAAATCCTCATGATTTTTTTAAGCAATTAAATGGACTAGGATAAATTTTTATCGTACATAGAATTAAAACAAAACCTGAGAATGGAACATGTTTCTTAAGTAAACAATCATAAGGAAAGAAAGGCCCGGGAAATGACCAGGTTGTATTATATTCAGTATTCGGTATATGATACAAAATGTACAAATCATAGCATATAAGTAAAAATATAATTTGGAAGAATGAAAGTAAACCACGACAAATGTAGGTAACTTAACATGATATTTCATTGAAAAATCATTAAGAGTAAACAAAAAATTGAACAATCGGATTGAGACTGGATATATGGAAAATCACTAGCCATCTATGCCAAATGAGTTGTTCGACAACATCAAAAAATATACAATTGTATTTTAAATAATCCTTGGTTTGTCGATTTGTACTCAAGTGGTTGACTATGCATTTGAAAAATTATACTAAGATCATAACATCTTTATGGAAAGATGCCACAGCAAGACGAGGGCAACAAAAGTTTGGGTAAGAAATGATACAACACGTAAATGTTTGGATGAATTCCTTTCCTTGTGTGGAAGTGAATGTGTGCGGAGAAAAAGGATGATCGCAAAGTTGTCAAAGCTTCACACATAAAAGCCACTAAGCTTGGTGCATAAAAGCGAATAAAAACAACTATTGCAAGCTAGGATCTATGAAAAGTAAATCAATTAAAGTTGTCCACACAAGACATCGCATTTAATATATAGCTATGTAGAAACAAGTTAGTATATTCTATATAAATTAATATTTAGAATTAGTAATATATAATGTTTTTGGAAATATTAGTATGAAACATTAATAATATATAATATTTTTGAAATTTTAATAGAACTAATTTAAAAAATCTTAAGAAATAATTGATTTAAAAATTCAATCTCTACATTTAACAAGTAAAAACCTATGGCATAAAACTTAGTAAAAGGAAGTATGAGGAAGTGAAGATGCAAAGGAATCATTGTAACATGTACAAACATTGGGATGTGGTCTCGCAATGTAAAGTATGTGGATGTTAGGATGTGTGGGAAACAATGTAAAGTGTGTGCAGGTTAGGTTTTGAGGAAAGCAAATAGGGTAGAGTTCACCACACAACAGAAGTTCCTTCTGCACAATGTTGAAATTGAGAATAGGATATCACAAAATAGTTACTGGTATGTTTGCTTCTTTAACAAAATCTCAGAGAATACCATCTGCAGAGGAATAAACAAATGAAAGAAAGTGGAAAAGTAGAGGAATTATGCAACTTTGAACTTAAAAGGAAAACTGCTTTTGTGAATAGGAAGAATGGAAAAGAATACGGTGTATAGGGAAAGGGTTGATTTATTGGACAATGTTCAATGAGTATTGATAATGTTCAACCATTATTGTAAAGAAGTTGAGCATGATAAATCCTACTGCATTTTATAAAACAATTAAATGGAGCAGGATAAATTATCATCTTGTTCATAATTATAAACAAAACCTGACAATCGAGCAAGTTGCTTAAGTAAACATTCACAAGGAAAGAAAGGCTTGATAAAGGATCAGGCACTATTCTATTGAGTTTTCACAATATGATACAAAATTTACAAAGTATAGCATACCATACAACCAGATGTATGTATGGTTTTCCTATTGAATGCAAATGTCATTTCCATTGAGAAATTCCTTAGCTTCCTGAGTTATTCTCTTGGGCTCTACCCCAACCAACATGTGTATGAATTGTCTAACAAAATTATCTTGAACAATGTAAAAATTGAATTGTGTTTTACATTTTCATAGCACTGGGTACCATAATTGAATCGGTTCATTCTATATATTTTCACTTGCTTTAATAGGGACTATCAAATACATTACAATAGACAATTCCAAACACCAAATATGCGGCCATAAAAAATATTTCAATCCTTAAGTAGTTTCTCAATTGAAAACAAAGTTCATCGGATATTACCTTTACCAAATCAAACATGGAATCCTTCCAAAAGGAAAAGTACAGTGTTGATCTGGGTACGTGTGAAGTCAATTGTGTCCTAACTACACATGCAAACATCCATGAAAAGTATCGGTATGGATCTTGTAGCATATTTTTATCAATTGTTCAAAGGTTAGTCAACATGTTTGCAGACGATAACATAAATTCTCTCAATATATTGGAACCACCTTCCTGAGAGGCTATGAGTGCATCTGCTTCAGAAACCTTAAGAGGTTTATTTGTGGAAGGAAAAAAAATCATTTTCTTGAACAACTTGGGAGTAAGCACGACTAGCTTATTTTCTTTTGATGTGACTTTAATCATTCTTGTCCTAGAATCGAACCTTCGAACACACTAGGATACCAACTCCTTGAAGTCAAAAACTTTAGGTACACAACCAACATTGGCAAGCCCTATCATCCATAGTTTTTCATTTTTCTTTTCTTGTGGAATCTTGTTCAAGAACCATTTTTAGGAAGTAGACCATTGGAAATTCTTATCTTCTCTAGCTAGTGAATTGACAGTATCACTACAAAAGGGCTCGGTTCTTCTTCTAATTGACCTGACATAGGTGCATGTTATGAATAATATATTACTGAGTTCCAATTTCTTTAAATCCAAGTGCATGGTGCATATTTACTAGGATGTCCTTTCCACACATATGAACTATATTTGAAAGATGTGTAATCATAATTAGAAACCATTAAGTAGCTCATAGAATAGTGGGACATTTACTTTGCATTATTCATGATCGTTGCCCTTTCTTCGTAAGTCAAACAAAATCAACTTGTCATAAAAGTTTCGGTTTTAGTGAAAATTACATGGCTTGTCAAAATCTGTGCTACAAAATTTTTGGATGTGCAGACGAAGTGAATTGCGGAAGATATGGGTGTATCATGTGCATAAATACGATAGTAGCAAAAGATTCAGCACAAGGTGGAAAATGGCTAAGTAAATATCCTTTTGATGACGAGTTTTTTGGAAGATGGTTACATCTTGAGTTAGTACATCGTCTACATGGTGGATGTTTACAACTTCAATACCAGTCATCAATTTATAGTCCTTTTCATCTGACAATTTCTATGAAGTTAATGTCCATGTCATATTCTTTAAGTTTAGCAAGCAATTTTGTCAATCGACCTTCTCTAAGTTGTCATTGAAGCAATAATATTACCGGAGGGTGTGCTACATAGGCCATCCACATAAGAACTTTGTTTTCCTTTTCTATATTCTATACGTGTTTTTTTAAATTCACATTGATATACGTGAAAGTTATGAATAATACATTACAGAGGTCTGATTTCTTTAAGGCCAAGTGCATAGGGAATATTTACTAAAATGTCCTTTCCACACTTGAGTTAGTTATGAAATACAAGGAATGATTAATAGAAAGCATTAGAAAGCTCATAGAGAACCACAACATTTATTTTGCACATGTGATAAATAACCTCTGTTTTTTTGCAAATCTGAGAAAATCAACGTGCCATAAATGACTCAGTTATTGTGTAAATTGTGTGGCTTGTCATAATCCCCGGTGTAGAACAATTGAAAATGTGAAGGTGTGGAAGCGATGGATTAGGTGAGGATCAGTGCTATGAATTATCCACACAAGGGTTGAAAATATAATTAGAAATCCTTATTATGCAAGCCATATACATGTGCGGAGAGTGCAGGTGCGGAAAATATAGGTGAGCACAATGCAGGATATGATGATCTCAAAAGACTGCAAAAGACGTGAAAAATGGCCAAGTAAAGAAAATTTTGGCTAGGAATTTTTTGAAAAATAGTGCATTGGTAGAAGAATTTTATACAAGAGTTGCATTGAAAATTTTGTACTAGACTAGCCAGTACATGTGCTACTAGAATGAAAATGCTCCTTTCTCTTTACTTCCATGCTTTTACAAATGCTATATAAAATTCTTGTGGAAATTGACTTTGTTTCAAAAATTTCCTTATCAAAAGGCATTTTCTATGTAGTGATTATTGATCATTTGTACAATGCTTTGTGTTACTTGTATACGCGGGCTTCAACTAGCCATGTCTTATGCATGTGTGCACTTCATGGGGGGTATTTATCATTTCAATACTAGTTATTGATTCACAGTATTCTTCATCTAATAGTATCAACGAAGTGGATGTCAATGTCATATTGTTGAAATTTGGCAAGAGATTTTTCTCATCAACGTTCCCCAAATTGTCATTGAATCAATATTGTTACTAGAGGATGTGGTACATAAGCTATGCAGAAAAAATTGATGGTTTTTTTTTCTATCTACTATACCTATTCTTTTTTCAATGGACTTTTTTATACGTGAAACTTATGAATAGTACATTACAGAGGTCAAATTGATTTATTCAAAGTGCATGGGGCATATTTACTAAAATTTCCTTTCGATGCTTGAGTTAGATATAGAATGCGGGGAATGATACATAGAAACCACTAATCAAGAAATAGGAAAGTGTGACATTTACTTCACACTGGTCCTAAATAACCCTCATTTCTTGGAAAATACAAGAAAATCAATGTGCAATAAATCACTCCCTTATTGTGAAAATTAGGTGGTTTTCCATAAACTCGGGCGTAAAACCATTGCAAATGAAAAGTGCCAATGTGTGAGACTATGGGACGATTAGTGGTATTGATTCTCCACATAGGACTTGAAAATAGAATTAGAACAAGTGGTGGTTGTGTGGGGGATATACTGGTGCAAAGTGCAGATGTGCGGAAGATATAGGTACACAAAATGTGGAGATATGGTCATGGAAAGGGGATTCACACAACGTAAAAAATGGCTAAGTAAAAAGGCTTTTGACTAAGGAATTTTAAAAATATAGTGGATTGACAGAAGAATTTTATATAAGATTTTCATTCGAAAATTTGTACTAGAGTAATGGGTACATGAGATATTGTGACAAAAAAAATATTTTCTTCTAATTGTGATGCTTCTGCAAATCTTATATAAAATTCTTGAGCCAATTTACTGGGAACCAAAAATTTGCTTATCAAAACAATTTTTTTACCTAGCGATTTTTTATAGTTTGTCCAGTGTTTTGCAATAAATGTATGTAGACACTTAGTAAAGGCATGTCTTATGCATGTCTGTACTCGGAAAGGCACATTTATTGCACATGAAACAATTTGTTTCTAGTGCCTATGCAGAGAATTCATAGCATCCATCATCCCATACTCCACACCACGCAATTGTGACAAGGCATGCGATTTGCACCATAACTGGCCTATTTATAGTATGTTGATTTTCTACGATTTGTGAGAACATGGAAGAGATTTAGACATTTATAAATAATGCAAAGAAGATATCCCACCTTTCAATGGATTGTTTAGTGTGTCTATCTACAATTACGTGTATTATGAAGGAAATTCATGTTTGGAAAACAAATTTTAGTAAATGGGTGTGATGTAGCAAGATTTAAAGAAATCCAATGTCTGCAATATATTTATCTTAAAGAGATTTTTATCCGGAAAGTGTTTTACTTAGTAATTGTCCACGTTGTGTGGACAATTTTTCCATCAGCATGTGTCCACACTCTACACAATTGTATCTTCGACACAATGATTTCTCAGGTTGTGTCGATCCTTTTCCTATTACCATGTGTCGGGATTCCACACAGGTGCATCTTTTGCACCTCCGCATTTCACATGTGTGTATGACCTACAAAGGAACAACCTATCTTAAATCCTTGTGCAAAAAATTCATAGAATTCATTCTCTTTGCTTTGGTGCCCTATTTTCAACTCTTTCCAGTAGAATTCATATTACTTATGCATATGCATTTCCACACTTCCGCACTCCAGGGTAATTTTCTTCTTTCAAAAATATCCAAATTAGATGTGTTATTACTTTGCAATTTCTCATGTTTCACATAGTATTTTTCTATGACCATATATTTGCAGTGCGCACAACCATATATTCAGCACTAGTGCAATCTGCAGAGATGTATCCCTCATAGGCAAGAGTCGAGTCTATTTTAATCTTTTATGCACATAATCCATAACTGATCCATCTACATATGTGAATATCCACGCTTGTGCACTTATACATTCCATACAACTATATATTCAATGCTCCCGCATTATTCACATGTATATCCCCACACAGACGAGGCTTATTTTATTTTCAACAACTATGTGGAGAATTCAAACAACTCACCACACTGCAGTCGCACACCCTCGCAATTCCACATTTCTAATACTTTCAATAGTTGAAAATGACATATATTTGCAATCCACTCAACAGAGTGGAACTTGCATTTTAATTTATTTCATCTGTACGTAAATTTAGGATTCATGGTGATGCAAACCAAGAAAATATATTATAGTTTCTAGCTATTTCCAGTTCCATTCGATTGGTCATTGCATACAAGTTACTGGAGTGGGGAATAAAGATATAAATTGTCTATTTAGAAATCTTAGGATGGACATTGTGTTAACTTTTTTCTTTTCAAATCCATGAAACATATGACCTAGAAAAACAATCAACTATGACAGTTATCTTATCACAAGTTCAAGCGTTTAAAGTGCATTGGGACAATAGAAGAAAATGATTGGCCGAATCCCATGGAAAAAATAATTTAGAAATAGAAATGTTGTGTTGATAAAGCATTGGGGAAAATTGTATTGAAGACTTGTATAGTTTTTCCAGATTTGTAATCATCGAATTGAAGTTGAAAAATTGTGGACAATTTATTCCATATATAAATTTTAATGAAACTTCTACAATTCACTAAGTTTTTTCGTTTGATATTTAAATTCCATATGAGTATCCACATATGTCAAACAAATAACTTGTCCTTTGGAACCTTGTGCAAACATTTGTACACAATATTCCACAGAATAATAAAAATATCTGACTTAATGCAACAATAAAACATTGTTCTTCTTATTGAAGTTTTATTGCATTTGGTTCTATATAGGCCAATTAGAATATTATTATTAGTGTTTATTATGAGACATTTATTATAGATACTATAGAAATATAAAAATATTAAGTTAGACCAACTTGCTTAAATTAATAGAAAGTACATTGATCATTCCATGCCAGGCCATAAGCAAGGAAATATATAGATCAACATTAATATCTCCAAGCAGAATAGATGTAGTTGCAATTTCTTGTGCAACAATAGTGCAAAATTGTTTCTAGCAGTAATTTATGACATTGTATGTAGATGCATATGGTGTTTGCAAACAACATCAAAGTTGTTAAAGATATCAAGGTTGACCTACAAATTCCATGTCAACAAAAATTATGGAAGCATTAAATAACAAAACTTGTTCCAATTGCAATCTGACTCTAGTAACAATATATCAACATTGCAATGTAACACCATTAATAATATATAAACATTTAGTCCAATGTTCATTAAAATTTTGACATAATTTAATTCCAAAAATTCAATACAACAATATTGCAATGTTAACAATGTTCAACAAATAATTTGGACTCAAAATGTACATACAATGCACATTCTATTTTTGGTATTTAATAACTATATAGGTAATATGTATATACAATGTATATGTTATTACACATCATCATTTAGATCAATATAAAAAACAACTAAATTATAGTTCTAGTATATGTACAAAGACAAAAAAGCAATACATAGAACTCATCGCACATGCAGGATGGCATTGTCTTCATTCAATGTTTATCCCACATGTAGGATTGGACTGTATTCATTTAATGTAAATTTTCCATGCACTTGAAAATAACGCAACATATAAACAATTTTTGGTTTCTTTTGCAAATATATTTCATATTTCATTTCTATCAAGCCAAGAAGCGACTTATGTAGTATAGGTTCCTTAGTAGTGCATTGCACATTCTTCTTGTCCATTGTACATATAATAACACTTGGGAAATGTTTATATATAAAAGGACATCTATGATTACATCTTGCATAGTCAAACATTGCATTTTTTATCAAAGCAGATGCACCTGCAAGAGAGTTGCATATTGCATAGACATGTTCAAATGGAGTTGAATATGCATTTGTTGTTATCATTGTACCTTCGACTTGTTTATATAGTA
>ML805845.1:212978-235033 GCA_009831015.1 Picea engelmannii | reverse complement strand
TGTGTGTGTGTGTGTGTGTGTGTGTGTGTGTGTGTGTAATCTTGTGCACGATATTTGTAGATAGAGTTCCCAATCTATACTTACAACGCTTTTTGAGCCAATTAGTTTTTTTCAAATCTTTGTCTTCTTTTGTTGTGAGTTTTGTTATAAATGTTGATTGTGTTGTGTGGAACACATTTTCTTTTGGATCTCTTCTCTTGGTTATATTTTTAAATAGCAAAATGGGAAATTTCCATGTCTGCAATTGTTGTTCTAGTAATTTCCCCGGCAATTGATACATAAAATACTATAATTGTTATATAACTTCACCTAAGATATATTAGCATATAAACAATAAACCATTGACCATGGAAACACATATCATTGCATTTTCATCCTCTGTGTTGCCATCTTTTATATGAAAATTGTACTTTGATCAAAATTTTCTAGCGAGGGTGACGACAACTCCAATAGTGTCGATTGGATACATGTATGTATTATTTGAAAATTGTTTGATTGTTGTGTCTGGTATGAAATTGTATTCTTTACACATTGGACACATTATCTCTATCACACTTGATTCGAGTAGTGATATAACACAATCACAATCACCACATTCATAGCCACTTTTTGGTATAATTTTGAAATTTGGAATAGATATTCCAACTATGGAAACAATGTTTTGCTCATGTCTTTCAATGAGATGTGCATGAACTCTCAATGTAATTGTCATCATACCATTTTCATCTGTCATATTTGCATACAATATTTTGCATGATCTATTCTCTTTATCCAAATATGTGTTGTAAACAACCATCATGTCTCCAATGAATACTTCTCCAGTTATGTGATTATTCAAGTCATCTATTGAGACAATATTTCGATTTTCATAGCTGCATCATCATATAGCAATCACAGAAAATAAGCAACATGAAGAACAATTTCCATGTATTTTTTGCCCCAACTGCACAATCTACATTTTTATATACATACCTTTCTAATTTATCTTGTTGCACATGGATAGTTGCTTCACCTATTCCTATCACACTTGACTCTCCAACATTGATTGATTCAATTCTAGGTATACCTATTTTGCTTGAAATGAACATAGCAATTTGCAAGTTACATAAGCATCTGACGCTAGTTGTTTGTCGTGTTTACAAGAGAGTGTTTATAAATCTATGTGTATGTCTTGGGGGCTATCATAGCGTGCAGATGGAAAATAGATAATGGAAATTTACCTCTAACTCTATTGTTAGGTAGATATTTTCAATGCAACAGTATTAATACTTCCCTAGCCCATCCAACTTCTCCTACTTGGAACATGGAAGATGTGAATGCTATGAACATACAATATATTCTATATTATGTTTGCATTGACATATGCCCCTCTTTTTTATTTCTCTTTTTTTTCTAGATGTATATCAACTATGCAACACACAAAATCACATTACACACCATACAATACCTAGCATTTCAAAAGTGTTAATTATATGTACAAGATAAAATTGTGAAAATTCCTACAAATGCAAAAGATTTTCCAAGTATAACAAACTCTGTGATGAACATTGACTCTTTAGCATTGTCCATTGTAAAAAACTTGTATGTTTTTGCTATAATATATATATATATATGCATTTGCACAACACTTTGAACTAGATCGTGCAATTGAAATGCATCAGCAATGAGCAATTAGTTCCACAACAATTTCATGATCTTATGGAACTATAAAAATATCAAACCTTGGTGGTATACATTTAAGCAACTGAGAAGCACACATAGAAAGCATAACATGATACTAACACCCAGTACAAGATTTATAGTCAAGATATTTGGCATTTTTATATGGTATAAAATTCCTCAAACACCTCGAAAGTTGTGGTTGTTGAAGCCAACGTATACAACCAATGCAAAGCACTATACAAATTGTCAATAATCACTACATAGAAAATGCCTTTTGAGAAGGAAAATTCTAAAACACAATCGATTGCCACAAGAATTTAATATGACATTTGCAAAATCATTGCAGTTGAAAGAAGAAAGGAGCGTTTTTGTGTTAGTATTACATGTACCAGCTAGTCTAGTAAAAATTTATCAATGCAAATCTTGTATAAAATTCTTCTACTAATGCACTATTTTTCGAAAATTAACTAGTCAAAATCCTTTTTACTTGATCGTTTTTCATGTCGTGTGCAATATTTTTCAATCATCATATCCCCGCAGTGTTATCACCTATATTTTTCTCACTTGATCTCTCAACACATGTATATGGCTCCCAGATTCGGGACTACTAATTCTATTTTCAACCCTTGTAAGGATAATTCATACCACTAATCATCGTCGAGTACCACACTTCCACACCTTCGCATTTGCAATCGTTCCGCACAAGGAATTATAACAAGCCACATAATTTGCATGATAACCGAGTCATTTATGGCACATCGATTTGCTTGGATTTGTGGAAAATAGAGGTTATTTAGCACTTGTGCGAAGTAAATGACATAGATTTCTATGAGCTTTATAATTCTTTCTATTAATTGTTCCCCATATTTCGTAACTAACTTAGGTGTGGAAAGGAAATTTTAGTAAATATTCCCTATGCACTTGGCCTTAATGCAATCTAACCTTTGTAATCTACTATTCATAACTTTCACGTTTATCAAAGTGCATTTAAAAAAAAACATGTATAGAAGATAGAAAAAGAAAACAATGTTCTTGTGTGGATAGCCTATGTATGACACCCTCTAGTAACAATATTTCTTTAGCAACAAGTTAGAGAAGGTCGATGGACAAACTTCCTTGCTAAACTTAAAGAATATGACAGAGAAATTAATTTCGTAGAAACTATTAGATGACAAGCATTGTAAATTGATGATTGTTTTGAAGTTGTAGACATCCCTCATGCATATGATGTACTAACTCAAGATGTAAATATCTTCCAAAAAAATCGTCATCAAAATTCTCTTTACCTAGCCATTTACAAGGCAACCTGACAGGTTAGTAAATTTGCAGATATCATCCAACATGAGAAGTCATGGGAAACACATAGGACACTTGAAACAATGACACTCTCGCACATGCGACCCAAGGGCTACATGACATTTCACAGCATTGCAGCATCAAGCAATCTGATCTAGCCATATCACACATGTATGGTGGGTGCAAATAGTTATGACGACACACTATGCAAGGGCCACAAGGAGTATGTCAAATCATTCTTTCTATATATAGTATTAAAGGAACCTAGATCCTAATTGAAACATATCAGTAAAGGAACATGACCCATATTTTATGAGAATAACGAAATGAATACAGATCTATATTATCAACATAGACATTCATTGAACAATAATAGAGATACAGTAAAACTTGACTTCAATTAATAAAGAAATATGTTGAAACTGTAAAATGCACACTGAAACACGCTTGATAGAATGGTGGTGGCTTATCTTTGAGAAGAGATGTGACAGTTGTGCTCATTCGCAAGAACATGCATATAAGGAGGCTCCAAAGGCCTTTTTACATCAAACATGAATGCCAAAACCCTAGACATCCAAAAACCTAACCCTAGGAGATTAAGTGCCAAAATTCATGTGGGCCATGTTGGGGTAAGTTAATACATCAACTTCTCGGGTTCATAACGTTTGCATATGATCTTCGTTTTAGGCACATGATATCCCATTGGAAAGGTCTATATGAGGACTACACGTTATTCCATCACACTTTGAATTTTTCTATAGTGTGTTTAAGGCCGAAATGGCCTCCCCTATTATCATTATGGGCCCTCTGGGCGCCCCCACTACCTCTCTAGCTACCTAACAGGTATCCCATGCAACCTAGCTATTTCCCTCATATAAATTTCTACAATATTAGCTATTGTATGAGTCATTCTCACAGGAAAAAAATGAGAATCATTTGTCAATTTATCCACAACTACCATTATGGAATCATGTTTCCTTGTTATCATGGGCAATTTAGTTATAAAATCAATGGTTATTGTTACCACTCTATAAATTTTGTTCGGTTGATAGGAAAATGAAAGAGGTAATTGTTTCAACCTACTTTAGAGTTGAAGCACTAGCCTGCTCACATCAGAGAGGGATCTCTCGTGTCACTTGATATTTCTTTGGAAATCAGTGGCTAGATTTGGTTTGTTTGGGGGGGGGTTTAATAAAGTTCTTGGCAATGAAGGGGATGAACACTCAAGGCTACAGAATCAAAATTCTGAAAGTGAATGAAAAAAATGATCAGCAGGTAGAACTCTCCAAAGGATAAAGGCTAAATGAGGTGATGAATCTGAGTTATATTTGAATTTAAGTAGAGTGTAGGAAGATAGAGAAAACAAATAAATGCATCAGAGAATTACTTAAATGAATTATGAATTCGTTAAGAAGAAAATTACACAGTTTAAATTGCTTAATCCAAGAGCCTCACAAGATGAATTATGGGCCTTTAACTCTCCAATTTAAACAGAAGAAAATGAAAATGGAATAAAAGATCACAAGAAATACATACAATGAAGGAAGACAAAGCTCATATCACCACCATTAGAATCTTTTCATAGAGACTTCAAAGCTTCTGCATATATATTCAATTCAGCTTCAGAAAGTTACAATAGAGTTCGAAACAACCAAAAATGTTCCCTTGCACTTCTGCCAATGTTAATTCATTCAAATGTCCCAGTATTTACACAATTCGATTACAATGGATGAAACTGAAACGTTTCAGCTTCTAAAACTGAATATAATAATTTCAACTACCAGTCTCAGCATATGAAACGATTTACAATGATTAAACAAAAGGACGTTTCAAAACTAGTGATGGATTTCTCTGACTGCTCATCTTCCTTTACGACATTTGTCTTGCCCTGATCTTATGTCAAACTTGTTGGTTTGGTGACACCTGAAGGTTACTTACTAGTTCCGGGAAAACTGTGTTTTGTCTTGCCCAACTGCACGATTTCCTTCCACTGTGAGTCAGAAGGAATCTTGTAATCCATCATCTCCTTTATCAAAATCTCCAGGTCAATGCACGTAGCATAGGACATAGTCGACAACCCAATGTCCATTGTTTTAAACTGATTCAAAATCTCAAATTCTGCGGCCAAATACTCTACCAAACTTGGGCCTTTCAGACTTTCCTCCATAGATTCAAATTTGGAATGGTCCATTCTACACTGAATGAGGAGAGAATTGTAGTCTTCTTGATTGTATAATTTACCTTTGCCATCCCAAAATGGTGGGAGGCCCTTGATAAAAAATTCTTCAAATGTATCCTTAAAATTTTGTATATTGTGCTCCATTTGCATAGTTTTGTTTTGAACTTATTTGAGAAAGTTTTGTTTGGCGATGATCCTCCTAGCCTAGATGATCAATGTAGTTCTATCATTTACCCCAATAGTCTAAAGATCAGCAGTGGGCACAGAATTCAACAAATCAATAGCAGTTTGGGCCCATTCTGAGGGTTTCTTGGCTAATGTTTCATTAACAACAGTACACCTGCTTCGGACCGTGGCAGCCACGTTGTCTTTGTCATCTATAAAATTCAGATAAACCCTAAACTTAGCAGCCTATGCATCAATACCATCCCATATCACATGTTTATCTCCTTGTAACAGTGTTTTACCTTTTAACCTCATTTTCATCTTGTTTACTCTCTCTTGCAAATCTTGATTCTCTCTTTGGAGTTGAGCCATATTTTCATCTCTTGTTTCAAATTTTCTAAGACCTCCTTAAGTATTTTGATTTCCCATGTCTATAAACTTACTTGGGACATAGCTTGAAGCAATCCATCAGTGCTTGATCCAGCTTTTGTATTGGAAGGTATAATAACATTCATATATAATGTTGCTACATGTCCCTGTAACCAATTATCTTCTCTTTCTCTAGAGCAGCTAGCTCTGCTTTCTGTGGATGTTCTGTGGAAGAAATATTCAACTTCTTCTTTAGGCTTTGGATCATCTTCTCTTTCTCATCTAAATAAGCTTTTACCCCTTGAGGGCCTTCAGATTCCAATCTTTTGACATGTGTTTGCCAGGATTTGTTGGATGCTTTCTCCTCCTTCAATTGACCATCTAATTTGAGTGCATGTGTTGTCAATCTCGAAAACCTCAGACCTAAACTCAGGTAGTCTGAATATAGCATGTCACTGGCATTCATCTGAAAATTTACTTTGTCTGGGGCACCAATATTTTCATAATGCATATCGATTTCAGACACTTTATCATTATCTTCTATTGTTATATTAAACGTCTTTCTTTCCACATCCCTGACTTAGAACAGGGAAGATTTATGTTGGGATATATTCTCCACTTGGGGAAACAAGTCTCTTATTTCACTATTGGACATACTTCCCTTCACAGCATATTGGTTCATTAAGTCTTCTTTGGACTGATAAACTGCCCCAGGTGTCTTGCTATATACATGTTTCTTGATGTTGAAAACCCTTGAGATGCTTTCACTTTGTGGCATTCTTTCTGTACCATCCCCTTCATTCTTGGTTGCACCTTCCACCATCTCCATGCTCATTTTATATTTAGGTTCTTCTTCTTCCAGGTCCACTACCTAAGAAGATGGTGTGATTTTCATTTTCTTGAGAATAGTTTTCTGACTACTGGCACCCAGTGCCTCTAAACTACTCCTCTTGTTATAAACACTCGCCTTTGGAGCTTTAATAATCAACTTTGGAGAAGTTTTATGTGTCTGGTCCTGTTGAGGGGCAGACTCTATTTGTTGTGTATGATCAAGCTGCAAAGTGAATTCCATATTTTCACAGGCTTCCAAGTTTTCCAATATATCAAATTCTTCAACTTGCTCATGTCCGTAGGGGCTTTGTCTCCTCATTAGTATTCTCTTAGATATGATCTGGTGCGGGTCATATCTCCTCCCTTGTAACTGTGTAAACCCAAATTCACTGAGTTTGGCTTGAATCTAAGGTAAACAAGACCTAGTCTTTACCACAAAGGGCCCTACCATGAAAGGGAATTTTAAGATAGATTCCTTCTGTGTTTTTAGAAAATGCTTTGTCTCTGAAATGATCCTTTGTCTGATGAACTCTAAGGAAAAGACTTCGAGAGTCAAAAATATTGGTAAAAGGTAAGGTCCTTCTTGATAACTGTATACCCAAATTATAATAGACTGTAAAAACAACATCCAATATCCCACCCTGTTTTTTGGATTAGGTTGTAAAGAGATTTTCATTTCTTCCAAAACCCTTGGCAGGTTTGTGCCAAAGATGAGACTATAAACCCTGGACATAATCTTGTTTATGAAAATAAGCATGGTGATTCTTTTGCATTTAGTCGATATGAATGTTGCATCAGGGAATTCGGTCTTATTTGATTCCAAAAGCATTCTCAGCAAGTGCGTGTAGTACCTGAAGTGTCTCAATGAATTGAAATTTACCAGTTGTTGGTGAATATTTTCTGCGATGAACTTGTCAAAACTTATACAAACCGACTGACTAGACTCTGACATAAAAAAAGGTCAACAGGAAACCCAACATGACTTCTACTGCAAATTTGTCGTTATTAAACCCTAAAATTTGACTAAGTAGGGGAAAAGCCCACTGGACTTAAATAACCATGACGCTTACACAGACAGGTAATAACATACTTTCAGAATGGTGTTCAGGTTTAAAAATGGTTTGCAGAAATAGGGTTTTTACTTCGGGAGGACACTCTCGGTAGACTGTGATCATTTTCTCTTCCTCAAAGGGCTCTGACACAGTGGGGGAAGACTCTGGTATACTGAGGGTGTGTCTAATTGACGGACTATCTATTTCGCATAAGACCTATGACCCTAACTTATTCAAAATGACCTTTTCTTCCTGCGAATATTGTTCTACACACCAGCTTATGAACTCTGTGAAAGGGAAAATGAATTCTACGGTGTAAGGGGTAATGGAAGCTTGGGCTGCTTCGAGGAAGGGTATCTTTTTTCCAACATTGTCTAGCAAACTAGATATGGACACGGAAATGGGTGAAATTGTAATTTTTGTGTCAAAAACATCGGAATCCCTGTCAATTAGGGCTTCTTCTTTAGAGGCAGAGTCTTTCTCTTTCACGGATAAAACGACAGGGTTGGTGGCCATGATAAAAAATACCTGTAACTTGGCGAAGAATGTGTGAAACTGGTTCATTGTTGAGCTTAAATTTCGAATGGGGGTTTTGCATCACTTTTCAAACATTCGAGTGCTTTGAAATATTATAGAATAATGACAGAGACCCTCCTTTTATATGCGTTTTTCAATATCGAGGATTGGAGAAAATGGTTTTGAGTAGACCACTTTTCACCTCGATGTGCCTTTGATGGCACCATGAGTCCAAGAAATGAAACCATGGTATTTAACCTGGATCGCCTTCAAAAAATTATCCTCCACGCTACTTCAATGCACGATATGTGTCTCGACCATTGATCTAGGCCACTCCAAGATCTACGGTCCGCCGGGTCTCATCAACTTTCGATATCGGGGGTTGGAAAGAACGGTTTTGGGTAGACCACTTTTTTCCTCGATGTACCTCTAAGGGTGCCACGCGTCCACGAAACGAAACCATGGTATGTTCCCCGACCCTCTCTCACATAATTAACCCCTGTGCTATTTCACCGCTCGATATGGGTCTTGGTTGTTGATCTGGGCCGCTTCAAGATCTATGGTCCACCAGGCCCCACCTTTCGCGCATTGTTATATTTATCTATATGTTTTCATATGTTATCTTATCCTCCAAACTATCACGCATCCATAGTGATGTATCTCTTCACTAAATTTCTGAGACTTGGATCCTATCTGAAAATTATTATGGTGATAACATAGGCTCCAACTGGGGATGTTATCCTCCCCGCGAGGTAGCAAAGAATTGTAGACTAAGTTCCTACCCATTTTGATGTGGTTTATTTGTGCAATCTGAATCCACTTTTTTTTATTCAGAAACTCAAAATCGACCCAGCATAGCTCAGGGCCTTCACCTCGGGCTTCAACTATGCTACTTTTATTCCAACTTCTTCATGCCAAAACAAAAAAACAAAACGATTATGTACAATGAATGGAAGGGGTGATGATGTTTAATGCTTGAGGAACCTACCATTCATGGGCCCTCCTCCAGTGAGCTCTCCATAACTCTCCTATAACAAGTAGGCATTGCTCCCACTGTATGCTACAATTTTGAACAATCCCAGCCATATGTGATCAAATTTCCAATCTTTTCCCTTATATTCGTTTCTGGCATCCCATTTTAGTACCCAGTCTTTTGGTTCGAAGTCATCCACCTTGGTATGTCTGTCAAAAACCTCTTTGATCTTGTCTTAGCGCAGCTGGGCATTATGGAAATCCTTTTCTCTGGTATGTTGTACACTGATGAGTTCATCCACCCTTATTTGTGTGGTGTCTGTCTCTGCATCTTTCTCCTGCAACAGTCTCATATTCACATACTCAAAGTCCACCTCTTCCAAGTCTATGAAATCGTTAAACCGGTCTAGATGCTTATGAGATGATATGTTACCTTCAGCATCATATAGTTTGATCCTTAGGTTGTAATCTTGAGGCAAATCATGTAGTTGAGCAGGAAGTATGACAGGAGAAAATATGGCTACCATAGTTGTTGTGAGGGGTCAGAGTAGTTGTTGGTTCTGAGCGGGGATCACAAAAGGCCTGACAAATGCGTCTAGAATCAAATCTTGGAATCTCTTTTCGTCAAAGATAGTCTCGCTTAAACAAGATTCAGACTTAGTTTTGAATAGGACTTGCTCAAATTTCACATCAAACTCGAGGTCTTCAATGCTAGTCACTTTGTCCTTGGGAAAGGACAGATACCAGTCTATACGCAACACTGGGGTTACTGAGTTTTATTTTCTTTTACGTACAATATTTTCAGGGTCAGACATAGGGATTGCATCTTCTGGGTCTGGGTTGCTCCTGGTGTGGATTTTCTTAGGAGTCGGGATTTCTATCTCACACGATGTGGTGCAACTGGTCTCTAAGTAACGAAGCCACCAGGGTAAAAATAATCTCAGCCAATAAGGTATTTGATCCACTATCACCCTCAGGGATCAAACTAAATCTTTAAGTCATTTTTCCCAGAGAAGATTTTTCAATTTCGTCCTCGGTAATGACGCTAGAATGTTAGCACTCTGTAAATTTTGTTAGGTTGATAGGAAAACAACAGAGGTAACTGTTTCAACCTACTTTAGAGTTGAATCACTAGCCTTATCAACTTAGATAGGGCTCTCTCATGTCACTTGATATTTCTTTGGAAATCAGTGGCTAGATTTGGTTTGTTTGGGGGGTTTTTAATAAAGTTGTTGGCAATGAAGGCGAGGAACACTCAGGGCTATGGAGTCGAAATTCTGAAATTGAATGAAAACAATGATCATTCAGTAGAACACTCCAGAGGATAAAGGCTAAATGAGGCGATGAATCTGAATTATATTTGAATTTAAGTAGAGTGTAGGAAGATAGAGAAAACAAATAACTGCATCAGAGCATTACTGAAATGAATTATGAATTCGTTAAGAAGAAAATTACACAGTTTAAATAGCTTAAGCCAAGATCATCACAAGATGAATTATGGGCCTTTAACTCTCCAATTTAAAAAAAAAGAAAATTCAAATGGAATAAAAGATCACAGGAAATACATACAATGAAGGAAGACAAAGCTCATATCACCACCATTAGAATATTTTCATAGAAACTTCAAAGCTTCTGCATATATATTCAATTCAGCTTCAAAAAGTTACAATAGAGTTTGAAACAGCCAAAAAGGTGCCCTTGAACTTATACCAACGTTAATTCATTCAAATGTCCCAGTATTTACACAATTTGATTACAATGGCTGAAACTGAAATGTTTCAGCTTCTAAAATTGATTATAATAATTTCAAATGACAGTCTCGGTATATGAACCAATTTACAATGATTAAACAAAAGGATGTTTCAAAACTAGGGACAGATTTCTCTGACTGCTCAGCTTCCTTTACGACATCTGTCTTGCCTTGATATTCTGTCGAACTTGCTAGTTTGGTGACACCTGGAGGTTACTTACTGGTTGCGGGAAAACTGCATTTTGCCTTGCCCAGCCGCACGATTTCCTTCCACTGTGAGTCAGAAGGAATCTCATAATCCATCATCTCCTTTATCAAAATCTCCAGGTCAATGCACGTAGCATGGGACATAGTTGACAGCCCAATCTTCACTTTTTAAACTGATTCAAAATCTCAAAGTCCGCGGCCAAATACTCTACCAAACTTGGGCCTTTCAAACTTTCCTCCATAGCTTCAAATTTGGAATGATCCATTCTACACTGAATGATGAGAGAATTGTAGTCTTATTTATTGTATAATTTACCTTTTCCATCCCAAAATGGTGGGAGGCCCTTGATAAACAATTTTTCAAATGTATCTTTAAACTCCTGTATATTGTGCTCCATTTGCATAGCTTTGTTTTGAACCAATTTTAGCAAGTTGTTCTTGGCGATGATCCTCCTGGACGAGATGATCAACGCAGTTATGTCATTTACCCCAATAGTTTGAATACCAGTAGTGGGTACAGAATTCAGCAAATCAATAGCGTTCTGCGCCCATTCCGAGGGTTTCTTGTCTAATGTTTCATTAACAACAGTACACCTGCTTCGGGCCTTGGTATCCACGTTGTTTTTGTCATCTTTAAAATTCACATAAACCCTGAACTTAGCAGTCTCTACAACAATAGCATCCTTGATCACATGTTTATCTCCTTGTAACAGTGTTTTACCTTTTAACCTCATTTTCATCTCGTTTACTCTCTCTTGCAAATCTTGATTCTCTCTTTGGAGTTGATCCATATTTTCATGTTTTATTTTCATCTCTTGTTTCATCTTTTCTAAGAACTCCTTAAAGATTTTGATTTCCCCTGTCTATAAACTTACTTGGGACATAGCTTGAACCAATCCATCAGTGCTTGATCCAGCTTCTGTATTGGAATATATAATAACAGCCATATCTAATGTTGCTACCTGTCCCTGTAATCAATTTTCTTTCTCCTTTTCTAGTTGCAACACTTTATCTTTGTAATTTAGTGCTTCTTGTCTGAATGTCTCCTTCTCTTGCTCTAGAGCAGCTAGCTCTATTGTCTGTGGATGTTATGTGGAAGACATATTCAGCTTCTTGTTTACGCTTTGGATCATCTTCTCTTTCTCATCTAAATAAACTTTTACCCCTTGAGGGCCTTCATATTCCAATCTTTTGACATGTGTTTGCTAGGATTCGATGGATGCTTTCTCCTGCTTCAAATGACCATCTAATTTGAGTGCATTTGTTCTCAATATTGAAATCCTCAGACCTAAACTCACGTAGTCTGAATATAGCATGTCATTAGCATTCCTATGAAACTTTACTTTGTCTAGGGCACCAATATTTTCATAATGCATCTTGATTTTAGACACTTTATCATCATCTGCTATTGCTATATTAAACGTCTTTATTTCCACATCCATGACTGAGAACAGGGAAGCCTTATGTTGGGATATCTTCTCCACTTCGGGCAACAAGTCTCTTATTTCACTATTGGTCATACTTCCCTTCACAACATACTGGTTCATTAAGTCTTCTTTGAACTGATAAACTGCCCCAGGTGTCTTGATATATACATGTTTCTTGTTGTTGAAAAACCCTTGAGTTGCTTTCACTTTGTGGCATGATTTATGTACCATCTCCTTCGTTCTTGGTTGCACCTTCCACCATCTCCATGCTCGTTTTCTCTTTAGGTTCTTCTTCTTCCAGGTCCACTACCTGAGAAGATGGTGTGATTTTCATTTTCTTGAGAATATTTTTCTGACTACCGGCACCCAGTGCCTCTGAACTACTCCTCTTGTTATAAACACTCACCTTTGGAGCTTTAATAATCAACTTTAGAGAAGTTTTATGTTTCTGGACCTGCTGAGGGGCAGACTCTATTTGTTGTGTATGATCAAGTTGCAAAGTGACTTCCATATTTTCACAGCCTTCCAAGTTTGACAATCTATCAAATTCTTCAACTTGCTCATGTTCGTAGGGGCTTTGTCTGCTCATCAGTCTTCTATTAGATATGACCTGGTGTGGGTCATATCTCCTCCCTTGTAACTGTGTAAACCCAAATTAACTAATTTTGGCTTGAATCTGAGGTAAACAAGACCTAGTCTTTACCATAAAGGGCCCTACCATGAACGGGAATTTTAAGTTAGATGCCTTGTGCGTTTTCAGAAAATGTTATGTCTCTGAAATGATCCTTTGTCTGATGAACTCTAAGGCAAAGACTCTAGGACTCAAAAATATTGGTAAAAGGTAAGGTCCTTCTTGATAACCATATACCCAAATTATAGTAGATTGTAAAAACAACATCCAATCTCCCACCCTGTTTTCTGGATTAGGTTGTAAAGAGATTTTCATTTCTTCCAAAACCCTTGGCAGGTCCATGCCGAAAATGAGACTATAAACCATGGACATAATCTTGTTTATGAAAATAAGCATGGTGATTATTTTTCATTCATTCAATATTAATGTTTCTTCAGGGAATTCGGTATTATTTTATTCCAAGAGCATTCTCAGCAAGTACGTGTAGTACCTGAAGTGTCTCAATGAATTAAAATTTACCAGTTGTTGGTGCATATTCTCTGCGATGAACTTGTCAAAACTTATACAAACCGATTGACTAGAATCTGACATAAAAAAAAAAGGTCAACAGGAAACCCAACATTACTTCTACTACAAATTTGTCGTTATCCAACCCTAAAATTTGACTAAGTAGGGAACAAACCCACTGGACTTCAATAACCATGACTCTTACACTGGCAGGTAACGACAGACTTTCAGAATGGTCTTCAGGTTTAACAATGGTTTGCAGAAATAGGGTTTTTACTTCAGGGGGACACTCTCGGTAGACTGTGATCATTTTCTCTTACTCGAAGGGCTTTGACACAGTGGGGGAAGACTTTGGTATAATGAGGGTGTGTCGAATTGATGGAATTTCTATTTCGCATAAGACCTCTAGCGCTAACTTATTCAAAATGACCTTTTATTCCTGCGAATACTGTTCTACACACCATCTTATGAACTCTGGGAAAGGGAAAACGACTTCTACAGCGTAAGGGGTAATGGAAGATTGGGCTTCTTCGAGGAAGGGTATTTGTTTTCCATCATTTTCTAGAAAATTAGATCTGGACACAGAAACGGGTGAAATTGTAATGTATGTGTCAAAAACATCGGAATCCCTGTCAATTAGGGATTCTTATTTAGAGGCGGAGTCTTTCTCTTTCACGGATAAAACAATAGGTTTGGTGTCCATGATGAAAAATACTTGTAACTCAGTGGAGAATGTGCGAAACGTGTTCACTGTTGAGCTTAAATTTCGAATGGGGGTTTTGCACCATTTTTCAAACGTTCGAGTGCTTTGAAATATTATAGAATAATGACTGAGACCCTCCTTTTATATGCATTTTTTGATATCAGGGATTGGAGAAAATGGTTTCGAGTAGACCGCTTTTCTCCCCGATGTGCCTCTGATGGCACCACGCATCTAAGAAATGAAACCATTGTATTTTCCCCGGCCCACCTTCGAAAAATTATCCTCTACGCTACTTCAATGTACGATATGTGTCTCGGCCATCAATCTGGGCCTCTCCAAGATCTACAGTCCGTCGAGTCTCATAAACTTTCGATATCGGGGGTTGGAAAGAACGATTTTGGGTAGACCACTTTTCGCCCCGATTTTCCTCTAAGGGCGCCACGCATCTAGGAAATGAAACCATGGTATGTTCCCCAACCCGCTCTCACATAATTAAACCCCACGCTATTTCATTGCCCGATATGGGTCTTCGCCGTTGATCTGGGTCGCTTCAAGATCTATGGTTCGCCAGGCCCCACCTTTTGTGCTCCACTATATTTATCCATATGTCGCCATATGTTACCTTATCCTCCAAACTGTCACGCTTCCATAGTGATTTATCTCTTCGCTAAATTTCCGAGACTTGGATCCTATCTGAAAATTGTTATGGTGATAACAGTTACCACCTCCCATTTATTCTATGGAATTGGAAATGGTTGAAGCAAACTCGTTGGGTGTCTATGCTCATCTTTTAGTCTCTAGCATTCCATACATCTAGAAATTTAATCAACAACATCCTTCTTCATTCCTAGCCAAAAGAATTGGCTTCTTACTAGTGCAATTGTTTTCTGGTAACAGGGATGTTTGGCATATGGAACAATATGCATTTATTTTAATACAAAACTCTTAATTTCTCCATAATTAGGAACATAAATTATATTCATATGCATAAGTAATACATATTCCTTAACCTCATACTCTTTAATTTTCCATTGTACATTTTCTTGTTGTAAACTTTCTTTTACTTGTTGGTAGTGTTGATCTGTAACAACAACATCTAAAATTCCTCTCTTTAAATCTGACTGATGCATACTAACAGTTTTAGCATGCATGAGATGTACTCTTTTGTTGAGTGCATCAACAACTTTATTTTATTTTCCCTTGATATGCTTGATGTCAAATTCATACTCACTTAAAAATTCCAGCCATCTTGTTTTCCTAGCAGTTAAAGTTGGTGGTTCAAAAAGATATTTCAGACCACTATAGTTTGTCCTTAATTCAAATCTTTTTCCCACGAGATAATGCCTCCACATATTCAATGCATGAACTATGGAAACAAGCTCCAAATCATGTGTGGCATAATTCCTCTCATGTTCTTTGAGTTTTTTGGAATCATAACCAATGACATGTCCATTTTGAGTGAGGACTCCACCAAGTCCTTCCTTGCATGCATCTGTACTTACCACAAAATTATCATTTGGGTTATAAATATTTAAAGTAGGTGCACGAGTAAGCAATTATTTTAGAAAATTAAAGTTCTCTTAACATTCAGTTGTCCATTGAAATTTGATTCCCTTTTTTTGTAAAGAAGTTATGGGATGAAAAATCTTAGAGAACCCTGCTATAAACTTCCTGTAGTATCCGGCCAGTCCCATAAAAGATCTAATTTCTGAAACATTCCTGGGTGTTGGCCATCCTCTAATGGCTTCAATATATTTTGGATCTACTGCTATACCTTGTTCTGGAATAATATGACCCAAATAATGGATTTGTTAATTGTAAAAAGAACACATACTAAGCTTGGCATAAAGTTGATGTTCTCTCAGCACTTATAACACCAGCCCCAAGTGATGTTCATGTTCTTCCTCGGACTTAGAATAAATAAGTATGTCATCCAAGAACACAATGACAAACTTATCCAGATAATTTATGAATATGACATTCATTAAGCACATAAAGACAGTTGGTGCATTGGTCAGTCCAAATCGCACCACCACAAACTCATAATGTCCATAACTGGTTCTGAAGGTTTTCTTATTGATGTCGTCTTCCTTGATTCTTACCTGATGGTATCCATATCTCAAGTCTATCTTTGAAAATATATGTTCTCCTCTTAGTTGATCAAAGAGGTCATCATTTTTGGGGAGAGGGTATTTGTTCTTCACAGTGGATTTATTCAGCTGTCTAAAGTCTATACACAACCTCAATGTTCCATCCTTATTTTTGACAAAGAGTATTGATGCTCCCCAAGGTGAAACACTTGGACGTATGTACCCTTTCTTCAACAACTCTTCCAATTGCATTTGTAATTATTTCAATTCAGGTGTACTCATTATGTAAGGTGTTGGCCCTTGGTTATGTAAGGAAGAAAAGATTAAGGAAGAAAGGAGAAGTACGAACTACACAGAAGGCACATAAATTGAGGAAGGGTCGAAGTGGTTAAATAAGAAGAAAAGAAGGAGCGAAGTAAAGGAAAATCTAGCCATTGGAAGAGAATATCAAGGAAGATAAAACATCAAAGAAGACAGATCATGGACAAATCAGCAAGCGGAAGAAGACACCAACGGATACTCTGGAGCACCTCGCAGAAAAGGAGAAAGGACAGGCTAGCGAAGCCTTGAAAATGTGGGTCAAGTGGATCTAGGGTTTTAGACCTAGGGTTTTGACACCTACACTTCAGTCTAAGGTTGTCGGAGGAAGTCATGTAATGTATAAATAAAGGTCTAGGAGAGTCGAGAGGGTTTCTCAATAATTGGTTCATTCATATTATTATGGTTGATGTTCATGGTTGATTATTGTTGTTGTTGAGAACTATATTGAGTCTGTATGATGGATCTTCAACTGGGTGCGAAGATCAACCCTGCAGTTGGGTGCGCAGGAAGATAAAGAGAGAGAGATATGCAGCTAAGTGTGCAGACAGAACTGTATGTTTTCATATAATATATCAATAAACACAGTTTTGTGGATGTAGCCCTAGGGAGAGGGTGAATCATGTATATCTTATTGTCTTTGTGGTTGATGTTGTTTTATTTTTTATCTGCTATAATGTTATTGCATGATTGTAGATCATGGATATAATTGCGTGAAGTAATATTAAGAGTGGTAAATAATATCTAGATCGTTTTGTGTTGTGTTTGGAATCACTTTGAATTTCCTCTGGTTGTAGACACCTGTGTCTGAAAACCCCATATTTCTACTTAGGGTGAGACTGCATCTACTTTGAAGGTGTTTCCGAAAGGGATAGTAGTAAGGGCTTGTTTGTGCGTTGTTAGAGTTGAACCGTGTGTCTGCCTCTGTGCCAACAAATGGTTCTGTTGCCAGGATAGGGATATTCTTGAGGGAATTTCAAGGTGGTTTCCATCGAAGAGAGAGATTCAAAAGTGGATAGAAGAACAAGAGAAGGACTTTGTTGAAGCTCAGAACAAGAATCCTAGCATTAGTACAGAAGATTGGTTGGGAAGTTACATCTTCACCAACATACATGAGATTTTATTTGGAGGATTTCATAAGGAGTTGTACGAGTGGTTAGCTATATTAACAGACACCCAATTTGAGATCATATCTAGACCACCTGTGGTTTGGACAACAGCGTTGATCAAGAAATTCAAGAGAATCGATAACATTGTTTCTAGAGTAGTGGATCTCTAGTTTGATAGCACTATTTGAGGGTACATTACTGAGTTCTCTATCGACATAATAGAATCGTATAGTCAAGCAGAGAGGTATTTCTTTAAGGGACCTAGAGGAAAGCTCCTACACTTTTTAAAACTGAGGATTAAGATGCTATTGCATGAGAAGAATATCCTAAAGATACAGTGAAGCTAATGTTCAAGAATTCAGATAGTGACAGTGACACAGAGGTTGGACACATGTGTAGTGGGAGATCGTTCAAACAGGTTCCTCTTGTGAACATATTTAAGAAAATCTACGAAGACGATGGATTCTACAGTGGAAAAGAAGAATATCTAATAGACGAAGAGTATTCAGAGTCCACAAGAACAGAGGAGGTGGGATTAAAAGAACTTCACCGGGGAGAACCAAAAACTTCAGGAACTGCACCTACTATTGAAGTAAGTACTATTACTCCTCTTGTTGTTTTAGAAGAATTAAGTAACCAGAGTATTCAGAGCAATCGGAGTACTATTACAAGTAGTTTATCACATACGTAGTCGAGAAACCCAGGAAGATATATGGAATATTAAATGAGGTTACCTATATTTAGAGGAGACGGATCTGAGGATCCTGATCAACATTGGTTCCTATGTGAATCTGTCTGGAGCATTAAGTAAGTCATCGATGAAGATGTTAAGAGAACTCAGTTTAGTACCACCTTGAGGGATCGTGCTCTGAACTGGTATATGAAGTTTGCTTCAGGACCTGGACAGCCTAAACCATTGAATGACATTAAGACTGGTTTGAGTGTGGATTTCAAGAAACCTAAGTTGGAGTCGTTGTGCATTACAGAGTTGAAGGAAATCAAGCAGAAGGTAACTGAACCTGTTTGGGAATTTGATCATAGGTTTAAGACTCTGACATGTCGTTTAAGTTTTCAAATCCCGGATGAACAGAATAAAGAATGGTTCTCCGTTTCCCTCCTACCACACATCAGAGTTCCTCTGATGCAATAGAAAATCACTTCACAGGCTGAAGCTCTAGAGATTTCTATGAAACTAGAAGCAACCCCTATAAGATAATCCAGTCTGAGTATGAGTCAGATCCTAAATCAATTAACTAGTTCATCCTTGCAAGTCAAAGATATGAATAAGGACAAAGGAAAGGAAAAAAGAGAAGATATATGGTGTATCAGATGTAAAGAAGAGGGCCATGACAAAGAGCATTGTCCCCTATTTCATGAATACCTGGCCTCGGGAGCACCTATCCCTTTGAAGCAAGCCACTCTACCATGGTGTGAGGTATGTAGAAATAGACATCGCCCTGGTGAATGTTATTATATGCAGAAATATGTCCAGACACCTACAAATATTTATTGCACATTCTGTAAATTTGTGGGGCATGATGAGAAGGATTGTTGGGCTTATGGTCTCATGCATGAAAGATCAAGGGATACATATAGGATTCAAGGAGAAACATAGTAATAAGTAAATAATGCGCATTTCAACTCCCCAGGAAGAGGAAACTTCAACCCTCGTAGTGGATTTAGAGGAAGAGGACGAGGAGGAGGTATGGGCTGAGGTCGAGGTCAGATCATTTTCTATAACTGCGCACAACCAGGACATTTGGCAAGGGATTGTCAGAACCCTTGTACTACTTGCAAATACAGTAACTCATTTGATCATGTTATCGAAGAGTGTCCAGTATTTTTATCCAAACAAGTCCAATTGATATCAGCAGAACCTCACGGTGAGGACCTCAGATTCATTTTTATTACTAGAGGAGGCATTGTTATAGGATAAGATAGGGTGACTCCAGGAAAGACTACAGAAGGATCAGGGATCAGAAAATATGCAGAGAAGGCAGAGTTGTTTAATCCAAGGAGAGAGAAACATACTTTTGAATAAGCAAGGAAATAATTTGTAGGAGAATAGGCTTCTTCATCTAAGGGACAACCAGAAGTAAGGGAATGTGAAATGTCACCATCATTTGATTAGTTTTCCCTTTCTAGACAAGGAAAAGAGGTAAGAAATCTCATGGAATTTTTATATACATGTATCAATTTGATTAAAGATGAAAAATTTGTGCAAGAATTACGAAACTTAGTAAGATAATATGAAACTGGAAGAATAGACCCTATGCTAAGTAGAGTTGTGAATCAAGTATTGAGGAAAAGAAGGAAAAGAAAGGAATTACACCTTAGTGCTCAGATTGGAGACTACGACATGGACTACGTGATCCTCGACTTGGGATCAGAAGTAAATGTTATGACAAATAAGACTTGGGCATTGATGGGAAAACCTAGATTGATTTACTCCCCTATCAGGCTCGGGATGGCTAATCAGTAGGCAGTGAGCCCCTTTGGAAGACTGGAGCATGTCCCTATAGACATCAATGGGGTAAGGGTGTTTGCAGACTTCAAAGTGATTGAGATTGTTGATGATGGATTTCCTTATCCTGGGTTTTTAGGAATTGATTGCGATTTCAATAATTCGATTGATTTTTACCTAAAGAAGAGAAGAATGACATTTGAAGGGAATATCCTTAAGTCATTGCACCTCTGGACCCAGATGAAGGTCATAGATACACAGAACCTATCAGGGAAGAAGACCGCGCATATGAGCTAGAAAACATCTACAAACTGACAGCAAGACAACAGGATTACATTAATCCTACGGCAGATGGAAATCTAAGCTGGCGAAGTGAAAGTCCATGCTCATCAGATTTAGAGGAAGCATTGGAAAACTAGCAGAACATAATTTATGAAGTATCCACACGGTGATGTGCCAAATTGACCATAGAAGGTTGTTGGATTGGCACATAAGTAAGTAATATCCCTACATTTGATGGTTTGAATCATTTGGAGACATTTCTAGATGAATTTGAGAGAATTGTACCAGTACAACAGAGGATGTTGGCACTGGATGAAGCATTGAAAGAAACACCAGCTAGATGGTGCGGAACACACAAAAAGAACATCGTGAAATGGGCACAATGTCGTACCTTACTGATAGTGTGCTTCTCAGACCAAGCTGAAGGATGCAAAGTTCATTACACAGGCCAGAGTTGTCCTAAGGACCATGTGCAAGGTTATGAGGAGGCCTGGAGCAACATTCCTAAATAACAGTGGGTACATAAGTTCATTAACACATTGGACACTACACCTATCAACTAGTATCTTCAAGAAGAGTTGTGCTTCGTCACTACAGATTTGTACGGTATGAATCAGAAATTTATAGCTACCTTCTTATTTGAAATTTAGTACCCTACAGTAGATCAGGATTTACAAATCATAAGACAGAAGGTCTTTGAGGAGGCACCTAACCCCGCTCTTGACCAAGAAAAAGATGAATGGATTGTGCCTCTTCAGCAGTTACAGGATTTCTATAATATTGATGTTGATGAGGATGATGACCTGAGGGATGTAAAAATTTTAGAAACTGAAGGACAAAGAGACATAGAAGGGTCAAGGATTGAATTACCCTTTGTTGGACAGCCTATTAAAATTAGGAAGGTTAATATTGGAACCGAGCATACGCCTAACTTGGCAAATGTTGGACATTATTGGGATGATGCTACTATTAGAAAGATCACAAAACTATTGCATGAATATTAGGACTTGTTTCCAACCAAGTTCAAATACATGAAAGGAATTAAAAGGCCCATGGGTGAAATGAAGATCCCTCTGAGACCAGATGCAAGACCCATCAAGCAGAGACCCTACAGACTGAATCCCAAATATAAGCAAAAATTTAAGATTGAATTGGATAGAATGTTGGAAGCAGGAATCATAGAACCAATTGAAGAATCTGAATGGATCATCCCTATGGTGGTCCAAGACAAGAAGTCGGGAGAAATCATAATTTGTGTAGATTTAAGGAAACTGAATGATGCATGCCTACATGACCCCTTTCCTACACCCTTTACTGATGAAGTGCTAGATAATGTAGGAGGACAGGAGGTCTATTCATTCACAGATGGATTTTCGGGTTATCACCATATCCAAATTGCCAAGGAAGATCGACATAAGACCACATTTGCAACATAATGGGGTTCTTTTCAGTACACTGTGATGCCCTTTGGCTTGAAGAATGCACCGGCCATATTTTCCAGGGTGGTGGTCGAAGCATTTAAGGA